>JADLZN010000094.1:199827-219827 GCA_018155175.1 Sinocyclocheilus anophthalmus
CAAATGATGAAACAAACTCTGTTTCAGTTGTAAAGCAGTTCCACAGGAGTCTCAGAAAGCCTGTGATGCTAAAGCTGTGTGTCTGTGTGTCAGGCTCGAGTGGAGCTCAAGCAGGACGGTCAGTCGTCATTACCCAGAGATCAGCGGCGCGAGAGACCTGGCTTCCCTCCACGAGGACCACGAGCAGGTGACGCACGCACACGCACGCACTCTCACGCACGCACACACACTCACACACACACGCAGCATCACGCAAGCACGCACCGCACGCACTCTCAAGCACCCCGCACTCGCACGCCCTTCATCAGTACGCACACGAACGCTTCACGCCGGCAACGCACTCTTCACGCACGCGCGCGCGCAACTCCCGCACACCGCGGCGCAATCTCACGCACACACGCACGCACTCTCACGCACGCACTCTCACGCACGCGCACGCACGCACTCACTCTCACGCACACGCACGCACTCACTCTCACGGGCACACGCACGCACGCACTCACTCTCACGCGCACGCACTCACGCGCACGCCACTCACGCGCACGCACGCACCACTCACGCACACGCGCGCGCGAGCACTCTCGCCGGACGCTCCTCTCGCGCGATCACTCTCGCCGCTCCGCTCGCACGGCACCAAGCGCTCCGCTCGCAAGCACAAACGCACACGCTCGCCCGCTACGTCACGCCTCGCCCGCCACACTCACGTGCACGCATGCACACACACTCTCGCACGCTCGCGCTGGCACGCACACACTCTCACGCACACACTCTCACTCGCACGCTCGCGCTCGCACGCACACACTCGCACGCACACACACACTCTCGCACGCTCGCGCTGGCAACGCACACAATCTCACGCACACACTCTCACTCGCCACGCTCCTGCGTCTGGCCGCACCCAACACTCTCACGCACACACTCTCACTCGCACGCTCATGCTGGCACACACACACTCACTCGCACACTCACTCTCGCACGCACACACTCTCTCTCTCACACACTTCACGCTCACACTCTCAATCGCACGCTCACGCAACTCTCTCTTGGGCACCACTCTCCGCTCACGCGGCACGCACACACTCTCACGCACACACTCTCACTCGCACGCTCACGCGGCACGCACACACTCACTCGCACACTCACTCTCGCACGCACACACTCTCTCTCGCGCACACTCTCACGCTACACTCTCAACTAGACGCTCAGAACACTCGCTTCTCGCGCCACACTCTCAGACAAGCTCACGCTGCACAGCACAAAGTCACCGCACGCTCACTCACTCGCACGTCACTATCGCACACACACGCTCACTCGACGCTCACTCCGGCAAACACACACTCACTCGCACGCTCACTCAGTCGCACGCCATCTCGCACACAACACTCTCACGCACACGCACACACACTCTCACTCTCGCACGCTCACTCTCGCACGCGCACACTCACGCGCACACTCTCTCACGTGCGCGCACGCACACTCGCTCTCGCACACGCACTCTCATGTGATTAATAACAGGCTGATAGTGTGAATGGTTTCCTGTCATGTGATTGTTGTTGTTTGTTAGACGGCAGCGGCTCAGAGGCTCCGGCTGGGAAACAGTACATCAGTTTTAAGGGTGAGTTTCCGGTCGTGTGACTGTGGTGGACTCAGTCATCAATCCTCTAATAACAAGAATGAGTGATGGTGTGATTCCTTCATCTTGACACTAATATGCATGGCCATATGAAATCCCTGTTTATTTTTCCCAAAGTCTATTCTTTCCATTTTTATTTTTCTGGAATCCTTTTTAATGATTAAATTAAATTGTATTAATCAAAAAGCATGTCAAATTACTTAGTCATGAAACTTATACAATTTAACATCAATATGTTAAAAGTTTAACATAAAATTAAATTTTTTGGACCTCATGAATTAATTTTGTTTTTCACAATAGTTGTATATTACTACAATTATGTGTAAGATGTGATGTTATGTGGATTTAAAAACAATATTTATTACAATTTTTTCCCAAAAAAATTCTGTGTATTTTGATTAGTCTGGTTATCAAATGAAGGCACAAAACACTAATTTATTTGATATTTTAATCAAATTGTGTTTTACTATTATTGTTAGTAGTATTACGTACATTCTACTGCACAATATATTTCTGACATAATTTATTCCAGATAAATCGAGCGTTTATTTTGATGGGTTGCCATGAATACCATTACATTTCTGTGTGTACATGACATGAGGATAGTTGTACTCAAAGGAAAGGGTGAAATGCTGATGAAGTGACTCTCAGAGCATTTCTGGATGTGTGTGTGAGAGAGTGTGTGTGTGAGAGAGTGTGTGTGTGAGAGAGTGTGTGTGAGAGAGAGTGTGTGTGTGTAGTGAGAGTGTGTGTGTAGTGAGAGTGTGTGTGTGTGTGTGTAGTGAGAGTGTGTGTGTAGTGAGAGTGTGTGTGTGTGTGTGTAAGTCACCGCGAGCGCTTCAGTGCGTGAAATAAAGAGCGCTTAAGCTCCATCACTCTCACACACACACACACACACACACACACACGCTGTGAACATTGCAGGATTCATATTTAAAGTCTTTCTGCGGCTTAATATTCACAGACACTAGTCCATATCGCCTTTTGATTTAACTGTAACGACCTACTTTTGATTCATTCATCCAAACTTTGACAAATTCTGTGACATTCTGCATTATAGAGTAAATTCTGTTTTTATGACTGTATTCTGAAATCATAGTCCGGGAGTCACCTCATGAAAGGGTGCGTGACCCTAAACACAGATGAGCGTCTGCAAGCATTTTATTTCAACAAACTGAATTACTCCTAGAATGCACACGCAAAAAACATTCTTGAATGTGTGTCCCTGAGAATGTGCTCAATAATGACACTTCAAAATATTCACGTGAAATATTCATGTTTGTGTGTGTGTGTCTCTCTGTGTGTGTGTGTGCGTGTGCGTTTTTGTGACAAATGAGGACATAAATGTGTATAATGACAAAGGTATAACAGGTATTACAAGGAGAAGGTGACTTATGAAGACATTACCCCATGTCCCCACTTTTCAAAAAGCTTATAAATCACACAGAATGGAGTTTTTTGAAAATCTAGAAATGCAGAAAGTTTCCTGTAAGGGGTATGTTTAGGTGTAGGGTTGGTGTAGGGCTATATAAAATATGGTTTGTACAGTATAAAAACCATTACGCCTATGGAGAGTCCCCACTTTTCACAAAAACAAACCTGTGTGTGTGTTCAGGCCGTGGTGACGGTGATGCCGGGGATGTGGAGGGCCGCCGGTCCGTTCGTTATCCAGACAGTCATCAGCTCTTCGTTGGAAATCTTCCTCATGACATTGACGAGGGCGAGCTGAAAGAGTTCTTCATGAGTAAGACCTTTACCCTCTGACCTCTGACCTGCTGATGAGTGTGTGTCTGTGGTTTAACGCCGCTCTGTTTCCGTCAGCGTTTGGGAACATGGTGGAGATGAGGATCAACACCAAAGGCGTCGGAGGGAGGCTGCCCAACTTCGGCTTCGTGGTGTTCGATGACTCCGAGCCGGTGCAGAGGATTCTGGGATCCAAGGTTTGTGAGAGGAGTCGTCACGGCTCGTGGGAGCGGCTGGGGTTTGGCCTGCTCACATTAGATTCTGACAAACGTCATTCAGCGGCAGCTGCGTGGAGCTCTGATCGTGTGTGCATGCGGAGGTTTCTGATCTGATCTGAGCTTCAGATGCGTTCAGTTATTTGAACTTCTGCGGCTAGACCGTAAACGACCGCCCGACTGGATGTGATGTATTCTAATCAAAACTATCGGCGCGAGGTCAGAATTACCTATATCTTCCCACTTTAACGTTATTCTGTAAACACTATTTCTGTAAAATGGCAGTTTATAATAATTATGGCAGAAATAATTATTTTATAATTATTTAAATCATATGATGTTGATTAGCCCCATAAAACTACTGTTTTTATTTGGGGGGTCATTTTTTGGTGTCTATCAGTACATTCATTATATTCATTAAAAACAAAACAAATCTTGATGAATAAATCACTGCATCATTGATTCACTCGGTAACGAATCACCGCGGGTGTGTTGATCAGAGATGCCGGTTCTGCTCTGGCTCTCATTAGAACTATTTCCATTGGTGAAAATTAAGCAAAATCGGACACACGGCCTCAGGCAATATTACGTCTAAAATGCAACAATATTAACTGCTTGTTTATTGAACTGTTGTATAAAATCAATATCTCATTTGCAATTGTGCAGATATTGGTGAAAACCGCACTCTTGCTGGTGTGTTATTGCTAAACTATATTTGCATTCATATATTAATTTGTTTAGGCTGATATAACTGCATTGTAATAGGCTTCATCACACAGTCGTCCTGCATCGTGTTCATCAGAAACTGCATGCAGGGTTTTTCCCACAATTAATTGCACCAAATTGAATGTTAAATATGTTTGTTTTTCACTTCTGTGAATCAGTTCAGACGAAGTCAGGGTTGATTCAGTGTTCACTGGAGTCACTTATTACAGGAAACGTTTTGAATCAGTGGTTTGTTTAATATGTTATTAAACGGCTGATGAACGAACAGGAAGTCAGCGGTTCCTCTTTCCTGTCTCCTGCAGCCCATCATGTTCCGCGGAGAAGTGCGTCTGAACGTGGAGGAGAAGAAGAGCAGGGCGGCGCGCGAGCGGGAGACCAGAGGAGCGGCGGAGGGCCGGCGTGGGCCCCGGGGCCCCCTGGGGAACGGACTGGGGCGTGAGCGAGAGGCCCGGGGGTCCTCCAGGGCTGGGATGAGCCGCTTCACAGGCCCCCGCCGCTGAACGCTGATGAAGGCCTCTACTCGTCTGATTGGTTTTGTTGCTCTCGTGTCTCTCTCTGGCTTTCGGACTCTGACCGGCCCTCAAAGACTCTCAGACTCGCGCCGCGCCGAGATCATCTGCGCTTTCCTTTGTATTCTCCTCATGATTTTTTGCGAAGAAGAACAGGACAGTGTGATATTTTTTTTTCTCTAGAACAGAAGCTGATCTCTCACGGTTTATAACGGATGAGCGGCAGCGCTTCATCAATCAGTGCTCAGTGTACACTTATTTATTTTCCTAGTGAATAAAGCGGTGGTGGTGCCTTAACTCGTCTCTCTCCCGTCTGTGTGTGTCTCGCGCGTGTCGAGGTGTTAGCGGTTCACAGATGCTGATCCGAGTCGGTTTTCTTTGCATGGCTCTTCTGGATCGTGCTGCTCTTTCTATTGATTTCCGGAGCGTTTCTCGCCACACTGTCCGCTGCGTTTGGTTCTGGGTTCAGACTGGACTTCAGTCGGCTTCAGCAGGGTTTTGTTTGAATGTGTTTTCAACTTTCAATAAACTACTGAAATCTGCAAGCTCGTTGAGTTCGCTTGTGTTTATTGAAGAGTCTGGGTTTCATTGTCCAGCTCGGCGGTCATGATGTCGGTCGAACACTGGATGCTGGTATCTGCACACGCATGGATTCACTGTAAGTACAGTATAGCTGCAGTTTCTGTGGTTGGCTGCGTGAACTGCTTCGACTAGTCTCACAAGCTCGTCATCTAGTTTCGCTGAAGACTGGTCAGCACTTAAGGTCAGTTACATAAAAAGGTAGATTGGTTTATTTGTCAGTCTGATTACCTCTCGACTTGCTGCTAGTTGGTCAAACTAGTTCTTATGACCCGGATTCCTTTAATATCTCATTGTCTTGCTGTAGGGATGTTGCTTACACTGGAACAAAATATAGATATTTTCCAGTTTACATATGAACCTGTGGCGTTGCTTTGGGAGCTTAAGCCCCTGATCTTTTTGAAGATTGATTAAACCAGTGTATTCATTTTTGTAGAATGGTCTTTTGTGCGATCATCCACACATGCAAAGTACTTGTTTGCACCGGTTATATGATGTATTTTATATTCTTTAGGCACTCGTAGGCTGTAGTTTTGTAGCAATTCAACATGCCATGGAAAGTCAATCTGACTTGACATTTTCTTATATTGATATGTATTTTCATGATCATGATAGTGTCTGTGTCATCTCTGAATATCTGAAGGGCTTTCACACATTTACACACGGCTCTCGATTCTGACTTGTGCTTGCTCTTATGAAGATAGTTCTTAACAGCATGTGTTATAATAAGGCTAACCCGTTATCCATTACCAGGCCAATAATGACTTTTCATGAATCTATATAGCATTTATGAAAAACTACAGCTACAACATGCCACCATTCTAATATACATCTTTAGGAAAAGTATCTATTATAAAGTCTACCACAGTAAATAAGCCTACAGTGAAACGTGATCAATTCTGGTAAAGGTGGTCATGAGTAGTTTAAAAAGATTTTTTTTTCGATTTTATTTTTTTGTTTGTGGTGAACAATCCTGTAGCATTTCAAGTTAGTGTCCTAATTCAATTCCATCCCGAATTACCTCAAATGACCTTCATGATGTATATAGATATTAAGACGAATACATGCATATTCGCAAACATGCGCCCACACAAGCATATATTATATTACATGTATCTTTCTATATATTGATCATCCTTTATTTATTTATAGCAACAAAATCAGACCTTCTTTCCGATACATATTCAACCCATTTCCTCCATTTTCCCAGAAAGGCATCCTTCTTTAAATTAACCAAAAAAGGGATCTTTTCCGCTGTGTAAATCTCTGTGGTCACGTCTATCCAATCATCTAAAGTTGGTCTCTTGTTTTAACCGTTTACGTGTGATTGCTTTCTTACTGGCTGCCATAAGCGCACCCGTCAGGTATTTATTATCTGCGGTTACTATATCTGGACATACGCAGCCAAAATACAACCATTTGCTTTCTAGAGGTACGTCTCTTCTAAAAATATATTTAAGTGCCTCCTGTATTTCCTTCCAGTATTCTTGAATATGTAGGCATTCCCAAAATATATGATAATGGTTTGCTTCATTACATCCACACTTTCGCCAACATTGTGAAGAAATATTACTATATTTGGCTGTTTGTACTGGTGTTTTAAAATATCTAATAACGTTTTTCCAACAATATTCCTTCCAATTTAATGAACTAGTTGATTTCCATTGAAATGTCCATATATTAGACCACTCTTCATCAGTAAAGGTTCTTCCACCTTCTCTTAGATACAGGTTTTCATATTTTCCAAACTCTTGTATATCTGGGAAACTGTCTTATATCTAATACCTGATGTGTGTGCCTTCTTAAGTAGGTCTACCAATGGATTCAAATTATCTTTGATTTTTCCTTTTATATTTTTATCATCATTTCGAACCTGGAGGTATCTGTAGAAATCCTGATTTTCTAGAAAAAACATTTTCTCAGTGATGGAGCAGAAAGAAGTAATTCCCCTCTTTGCCCACAATTTAAATCTGTTATCTAACCTGTTTGAGGTCAAGTCTGAATCATAAGCAATCCATTTCAAAACTGTACTGTGTTACTGTGTTACCACTGTTGTCCAAACATTTAACGTAAGTTTTGTCCATGGGTTTTCTATCCTTTCTATATATTGCCGTAACTTGGCATCTGTTAATATGGCTTGTATAGGAATATTCTTTGAAATATGATAATGTGGGTCACACCAGTCTACCGCTGTCCTGATTTGTGCTGCTATATAATAATCGTTTAGTGAAGGAAAAGCCTCCTTTATGCTTTGGCGACTGCAAGGTTTTAAAACATACTCTGGGTTTCCCCTGCCAAATAAATCGTGAAAACATTTGATCCCGTTCTATGAATTGCTTTGCAGTTATTTCTACAGGTAAACATAGGAATAGATATAGACATTTTGGTAATATGTTCATTTTAATTGCTTCAATCCTAGAGCTAAAACTAAAAAAGGAATTAAATTCCATCTGGTTAAATCTTCTCTGATTTTTACAGTTAGGGGACAAATTCTTTCTTTGTATTTTTTCTGTGTCTTTTGTCAGGTGGATACCTAAATATTTAAATGATTGTGTATGCCATTTTAATGAATATGTATTTTTAATATTTGCAGGAGGGTTATAATTATATTAAATTATTTCTGTTTTCTCCATATTTAATTTGTATCCAGAAAGAGGGCCAGAATTCTGAAATGGTTTCATGAGTTGAGGTAAAGACTTGGTTGGGTCTCCAAGATAAACCAGTATATCATCCGCGTAGCAGGCTATTTTATGTTCCACTGAATGGTTTGATCCTGTCTGATGCTTTGTGCTAGCGTTCCAAACAGCTGAGGAGACCGTGGGCATCCGTGCCTGGTGCCTCGCTCCAACGTAAATGACTTTGATAAATAACCATTCATCTTTATTTTTGCAGTCGGTCTGTCATAAAGTGCCTGTATACTTCTGATTATGCTTTCATGAAAACCAAATCTGTGCAAAACCTTATAGAGATATGTCCAGCTAACGGAGTCGAAGGCTTTTTCAGCATCTAAACTTAAAATCATTGCTTTTAATTTATTTCTCCTGATATGATTCATAACATGCAGCGTGCGTCTAATATTATCCTGTGTTTGACGCTGACAGATAAAGCCTGACTGGTCTTGATTTATGAGGTTGGGCATGAGTTCTTCTGGCCGTAATTGATGTAAACAATCTATAATCAACATTTAATACCGATAGAGGTCTATATGATCCACATTGTATCTTATCTTTACCATCTTTTGGTATAATAGATATAACGGCCTCCTTCCGAGATGGGGGAGCTGTCGCATTCTTTAGGACCCAATTAAAGGAACGGACCAAGATGGGTATTATTTCCTTTTGGAATGCTCTGTACCACTCTGCAGTCAATCCATCTGCTACAAAAACAGCATTCTTCCATCTTAGAAACATTGCCAAGTTACGAAACATGTTAGCTGTTTCTGATGCAGAAAAGCTAGTTCATGCATTCATGACCTTAAGACTGGGCTATTGTAATGCACTGCTAGTGTTGTTGTCCTGCATCTTCAATAAACAAGCTACAGGTAGTCCAAAATGCAGCGGCTAGAGTCCTTACCAGGTCAAGAAAATATGATCATATTACCCCAACTTTACAGTCTCTGCACTGGCTACCTGTTAAGTTCCGTATCAGTTACAAAATATTATTACTTGCCTATAAGGCGCTTAATGGGTTAGCTCCTGCGTACCTGACTGGTCTTCTACCACTCTACAATCCATCACTCTCCCTAAGGTCACAAAACTCTGGACTCTTGGTAGTTCCTAGGATAGCAAAGTCCACTAAAGGAGGTAGAGCTTTTTCACATTTGGCTCCCAAACTCTGGAATAGCCTTCCTGATAACGTTCGGGGTTCAGACACACTCTCTCTGTTTAAATCTAGATTAAAGACACATCTCTTGGCCAAGCATTCAAATAAGGCATCTCATAATCTTTTACTGCAGTTATATCTAATAAATGCACATTATTATTTTTAGTTTGGGTTAAACAAATCAATTATGCTTGGTTGGAACAGCAGCTACGCTAGTTATGTCTCTATTTGTTTCTCTGTTTCTGCTGGGATTGACATCCCGTGGGAACTAGGATTTACACAAGCTTCAGTCTGGATCCAGAACACCTGAGAAGAGATGATGCAACCCCTCAGAGGACCTCAGATGATGCCAACCCTGAAACAACATACACAACTACCACATTTTGCTATAAGTTTGATTGCATCATATAATAATTGCTGTTAATATTATTCATCGTCTGTTTTATTACGTATTATATTGATTTTTCCGTACTGCTGGTTTGTCTGGCCAGAGGAGAACTGGCCCACCGAGTGAGCCTGGTTCCTCCCAAGGTTTTTTCTCCATTCTGTCACTGATGGAGTTTTGGTTCCTCTGGCTTGCTTAGTTGGGGACACTTCATTTCCAGCGATATCGTGGACTTGATTGCACAGACACTATTTAAACTGAACTGAGCTGGATGATGACATCACTGAACTCAATGATGAACTGTCTTTAACTGAAACTGAGTGTTTACTATTGTCCTTCTGCATTATTGACACTATTTTCCTAATTAATGCTGTTCAGTTGCTTTGACACAATCTGTATTGTTAAAAGCGCTATATAAATAAAGGTGACCTGACTTGACTCCTGGGGATTTATTAGACTTTAATTTAGTAATAGCCCCTTTCACTTCATTTGCTGTTATTTCTGTTTCAATCATTAGTTTGCTCATCAGTAAATGAATAGATGAAACGAATTATTACAACAATCCATCTGAAAAACAGCCAATCTCCTCGTTTCTATCTTCAGGTATTTTAGAATATAATTTTTTATAAAACGTTTCAAAAACATCTTGAATATTCTCTTGTTTGTCTTGTATTGTATTGGTTATGGGATCCCTGATTTTGTATATTGTTTGATCGGCTTGTTGTTTTCTTAATTTCCATGCCAATACTTTCATAAATTTAGACCCATTTTCATAATATTTTTGCCTGGAGAATGTAATTTTTTTTCTCTATCTCTTGAGTATACAGCATATTAATTTCGTTTATCATTTTTTTAAATTTGTTCTAATATTTTTGGATTCTGCCTATCCTTATGTTCTCTTTCTAACAACTTTAATTGGTGCTGTAATTTATTTAACTCCCGTTGTCGAATTTTCTTTTTAAGTGAGGCGAGTGCTGTAACTTTGTGTATAATGCTTAGTATCTGGGTATAGGTCAATTATGCCAATATCATTCATCAATACATTCATTTTCCAATGGATGGTTTTATAAGTTGTTGTTTTCTTGTTTGTAGAGTAATTCAGTAATTCAGGCTGTAGATGTATATTTAAATCACCTCCACAAATCAATATGCCCGGTGTTTCAGAGGCCATAATCTGAAATATCTTCTGAAAAAAATTTATACTACTACCAGGTGGGGCATAAATATTAGATAATGTAACATATGTTCCTTTTAATATTCCATGGACAAGAATAAACCGGCCTTCTTTATCAACATATTCATATTCCTTTTCAAAGATAACCATATGGGAGATCAGAATAATAACGCTGTATGGTATGATGAATAATAGATCTGAGTAAATCCCATTCTTTTCAATTTTTCATGCTCGGTGTTATTTAGATGTGTCTCTTGTAGATATATGCGCATTTTCTCTTTTCATTTTACTTAAGTTTTTCCCTTTTAATAGGGTTAAGTAGACCATTCACATTGAAGGAAATTACTTTTACTTCGTGATTCGTTATGTCTGTTCAATTTAAGATCAAAATCTAAAGGGTAAAAAAGACACAGTCCCTGGAGAACAATATTCAAACCAATAAAGAAAACTCTAAGAACATATTGAGTTTCCAAGACAGGGGTCTCAAACAAATGACCCTGAGGTAAGCTAGTGGTTCCACCGTAGTGCTCAGGGACCCCCAGTTCACGTCTTTACATGAGACAGACGAAAACATAACTCACGTGCCCGACGTAGTAACGTATGCTGTCGTAGAACAATACGAAGAGAGAAGTAAAATCAACACATCTAAAGTTTTACAGTCCAAACAAATGAATATCCAGCATTTTCTGGTTGTAGATGGCATCGGTAGACTCCAGTTATCTTCTATATGCCTGTAGACGTTCTCTGACGTCTGTCGATCTCAGGGTCTTTTAGCCTCTTGTCTTTCGTTGTGCCGCAGTCTCCCAAGACGTGTGTTCGAGTTGTTCCGTTAGTGATTCCCTCAGCAGTGTGGACTCCTCTTCTCAGCATATCCAGATAGGCCTCTTCAGCTGTGTGATAGATGTGAGTCCCATCCTCGTGGAACACGCGAAGCCTTGCCGGATATGGAGTCTGGAATCGGATCTTCTTGTCTTTCAGCGTATTCCTTCCTTTTCTGAAGAATCGCAGGAGGATAATCATGATCGAAGTACATTTTTTGTTGGCCCACAAAGACATCTTTTTTTCTCCCAAGCCTTCCGGATCACTTCTTCTTTCATTTTGTACCTGAGGAATTTCACTACGATCGATCTGGGTCTCGCATTCTTTCCAGGCTTTGGTACATACAGTTCTGTATCCGGAGGAAAATCCAAAGTGTCTCGCAGTATTTGTTCAACGTAGTCAGTCATGGAATTTTTATGACTTTTTAAAGTGAAGTGACGTGACATGTGGCCAAGTATGGTGACCCATACTCGGAATTAGTGCTCTGCAGTTTACCATCAAAGGGTCCAACCGCACACACACACCCACTCACACACACACACTCACACACACCGTGAACACACACCCGGAGCAGTGGGCGTCCAGGCGCCCGGGGAGCAGTTGGGGGTTCGGGGCCTTGCTCAAGGGCACTCAGTCGTGGTGTTGAAGGTGGAGAGAGCGCTGTACATTCACTCCCCCCACCTACAATCCCTTTAATTAAAGTTTTTATTTTATTCTCAAGATTTAGTGGGACTATTAGTAAAGTCGTCGGAGGAGACGATGGACTATGCTGCCATTCCCTCAGTCACCGGAACCCCCGACTTGTTTAAAAAGATTTTAATATATGTTATAGTTAGTGCTAGTGCAAGATTGTTTTCTCTTTTCATCAGTCTTTTTATTTTATGTCTTTTTTAGATAATGTTCGGCTTTCTCCATGGCATTTTAAAGTGGTATTTTCTCAATAGAATTGAAATAAATCGCACATTTCACCAGCGGCTTCGCGACAGTAGAGGTGTTAACCCAGCTGACGGTTATCTATCTTCACCTGTAAAAGTGAGCAGAACTCCGCCCTCTTCATCTGATTGGCTGAGGAGGAGCTGTCAATCTAGAACTAGTGGACCAATGATGACGCTTAAACCCGCCCTGATTTGCATGAAACTAACTGCAGCACGCGCAGAACGTGGAAAACAACACAAGCATGCAAAAAATACAAATATCAGCAGAAAATGTCTGCGAGCACAAATAATAGAGAAATATAACCAAGGAAAACATGATTCTGTGTGCACGTCGGATAACTTTGCATTAATATTTCAGTTTTGTGCATCATGATTTTAAATGTGTTTAAAGTTTTGATTCATGCTTATTTTTTTTAAATGCGTTATAAAAAAATATCTACACATTATTTTTTAGATCCGTGATATTCTGAAAACTTTGCTTTCATTTTTTAATTCTCTGCAATATATTTTTACTTGCGTTTTTTAATTTTGGTTTCATGCTTATTGTCTTTTATCCGTGTCTGCAGTACATCAGGCGGGAGTCTGATCCCATAGGTTACTGTTAAGTGTTAAGGATGGGTGTTTTGATGTAATTTAGACTCTTGTCTATCTTTGAAGTAACTCCACAGGGGATCAAAGGCAGAAATGTGCGGTTTTGTCGCTAATGGTTGTCCATACGCTCGGCGGTTTCTATGGATACGGTGTTGTTATTTACGCGCTGCGCGAGCGCTCATCAATAATCCCGTCTTTAATAAGCGCATGAGAGCATATTTCGAGCGGTGTTTGTTGGTGTGTTTCTCCGCTTCCGCGCTGCTATAACGATGAATAAATACGAGACTCTGGGCTGTCTGGGCTCCGGGAGCTACGGGACGGTGCTGAAGTGTCGACACCGGGACACCGGCAGAAGCGTCGCCGTGAAGAAGCTGCTGGAGGAAGATGAGACCGTGAGGAAGATCGTGCAGAGAGAAATCCGCCTGCTGAAGGTCCTCATTCCCTCATCGGTCTTATTATTATTATATTATATTTTATATTATATATAAATATATATTACATGCGTGCTGCCTTATAATATATGCCGGATACATGTTTTAAAATAAATAAAATAAAAATTAATAAGAATAATTTATTATTGTTATTAAGGAGAGATGGTTGTTTTTAACGCAACAGCTGAAGTCTGTCTACACTCCGCTGTGGACAGCATCGCTGATTATAATGGGTTCTGTAGTGTTCGATTGCAATAAGATAAAAAATTAAGTCAAACATTTATTCTGTCTTTCACAAAGCTTTCTGTTGCAGCTGAATAACACGAGCAGAACACTGCGAGAGGAGCTTTGCCTATGCTTTTAAAAACACACACAAGCAAAAACAACTAGATTAATATACATTTCAAACATTAAAGTGTTAAAGACAAGTAAACAGTAAGATAGGAACAAACAAATCAATTAACAATATCATAAATAAATACAACTGAAAAAATTTTCAGGTACAGAAACTGTAATTAAAAGTTTAAAAACACTGCATAGTTTTCTTTTCATAAATAAAATTGAGAAATACTGTACATGTGTGTTTTCTTTCTCGTGTTTACGCTCCGGCAGGGTTATGAACAAGCATTCTTCCAGAAAGCTCTGAAAACCATGTTGCGTAAATGATTATGAAATGAAATGTTTCCTCAATGTTCGACATTTAAAGGGGTGCTATTATGCTTTTTCACTTTTCAACTTTAGTTAATCTGTAATGTTGCCGTTTGAGCATAAAAAAAAAAGATCTGCAAAGTTACAAAACCCAAGTCCACTTCAAAAGGAAGTATTTTATTTAACAGAAATCACTTTTAAAAACTACAACGAACGACTTGTTTGGACTACAACGCATATTTTCCGGGATTTGTGATATCACAAATATGGACGAATGGGACGAGACCTGGTTGAGCTGCACTAGAGAAGGCAGCGAGTGTTATAACACTGTGTCGGAGGCACGCTAGCTTTCCCAAGACAGACGAACTTAGAGCGGTTACAATCACCCGGGTTTAAATAAACTGGATTTTGATATTGACACAAATTTACTAGGCTGCACGCAAACAGCGCCAAAATATGATCGTGGTTGTGACGCAGCTTGGTCTGTGAACAAACACGACTCAGTGTAGTAATGCTGCTCCAGTGAAAGCACGCACGTGTAGGATGTAACGCTGATTACAGAAACTGGCTTTACTGATGAGATGCGCATTAAATATCGTGCGATATTTATCGTGCAGCCCTAATATTTACACTGAAGCTTGCAGGCGGCTATGGTAAGGAGCATGACATTTCCCGACCAGGCGCCGAGTGCTGCTAATCACAACACACACTGGCCCAGCTAACCAATCACAGCACACACCGGGACGAAACGTAACAACACACACTGAGTGCTGCCAATCACAACACACATTGGCCCAGCAAACCAATCACAGCACACACCGGCCAAGCTAACCAATCACGCACATGTCAGGAACTATTCGAGCTGGTATGCCAGACTGAGGAGAGAGGTGTTGTAATGTAAAATATGTGAAAAAGAATGTGTTTTTCGAACAACCTAGTATGAGAGCCTGTTCTAGTACCCCCCCAAAACAAAATCAAGACTTTGTAAAAGAGCATAATAGGACCCCTTTAAAAAACTGGGGTAGTCAGGGATTGTTCTAACTGTTCTCCTTTAATCATGTAGCACGGTGGAGGTTTCTAATGGAGTTACTGTGCAGCTGACCGCTAGCGGTTTTATCTGAACTCTCACCGGGTGCTTGACAAGTGTTTTGTTCATTTCCTTCACTGTGTGTGTGGTGGTTGTGTGTGTGTGTGTGTGGTGTGTGTGTGTGTGTGTGTGTGTGGGTGTGGCGCGCAACTGCGGCATGAGAATCTGGTGAATCTGCTGGAGGTGTGGAAGCGCAAGCGTCGCTGGTATTTGGTGTTTGAGTTTGTGGATCGGACGGTTCTGGATGAGCTTGAGCAGTTCCCATCCGGACTGGATCCACTCAGAGTCCGGAAGCACCTCTACCAGATCCTGAGAGCCGTGTCCTTCTGCCACCAGCACAACGTGAGCCGCTGCCTCTGTCTCTGCTCTGCTCTGCATCTGTCGTTTCTCTCCAGTGATCAGTGTGTGTCTGTCAGATCATCCACAGGGATGTGAAGCCCGAGAACGTTCTGGTCTCTCAGCTCGGCGTGGTCAAACTCTGTGACTTCGGTTTTGCTCGGACGATGGCGGCTGCTCCTGGCGAGGTTTACACTGACTACGTGGCGACGCGCTGGTATCGAGCTCCAGAGCTGCTGGTGGGAGACACCAGATACGGGAAGTGAGTGTCCAACAGAAGGAGAAACACGGGAGATATTAGCAGAGATGTCATGTTTGAGATCAGGATGAGTGTGTTTCTTCATCAGGTTTGTAGAAATGTAGCACTGCATCAGTGTCTCAGCAATAGATGCTCTGCAGTGAATGGGTGCCGTCAGAAAGAGAGTCCAAACAGCTGATAAAAAAACAAAAAAGTAATCCACAGCACTCCAGTCCATCAGTGAACATCTGGAGAAGACAAAAGCTGAAACTCATCCAGCATTAAGACATTTTTAACTCAAATACATAGAGTCTATAATCCATAATAACTCTTCCTCCAGTGAAAAAGTGTTCTGGTGTGAATCAGGAGAGAAATCTGCACAGATCAAGCAGTGTTTAAACAGCTCTAAACACATATGTGGCTGGATTTGGATGCGAGAGACAACAGCAGATGCACTTCTTCACTGGAGGAAGCGTTATTATGGATTATAGGCTCTATGTATTTGAGTTAATAACATCTTAATGCTGGATGTGTTTCAGCTTTTGTCTTCTCCAGATGTTAACTGATGGACTGGAGTGCTGTGGATTACTTGTGGATTATTGTGATGTTTTTATCAGCTGTTTGGACTCTCATTCTGATGGCACCCATTCACTGCAGAGCATCCATTGCTGAGACACTGATGCAGTGCTACATTTCTACAAATCTGATGAAGAAACACACTCATCCAAAAAACCATCATGAGACCCTGACAGGAAGAGCAGGACACATGATGTAGACATTGACTGGATTCTGTGAGCAGAACGAGTGTGTGTGTTTCAGGGCGGTGGATGTGTGGGCTGTCGGGTGTCTGTTCTTCGAGATGTTAACAGGTGATCCTCTGTTCCCGGGCGACTCTGACATTGACCAGCTGCACCTCGTCATCAGTTGTTTCGGTGAGTTCTGGTTTGTGTTTGTTCCTCTGGACTCTGTGTGATCCTCCATCGCTGCAGGTGTTTCTGATTCGATCTGTAAGAGCTTTGAGGATCTCTGGTTGACTTGCTCAGTGTTCAGAAACGAGGCTAATGTGATATTTGCATTGCAGCTCTGTATTTGTAGAGCTAAAGCTGTTCTGGCTGGTCTTACTCCAGGTCACCTGACTCCTCGTCACCGCGAGGTCTTCTACAGGAACCCAGTGTTCATGGGAGTTTGTCTTCCAGAGCCGGCGGAGAGAAACCCGCTGGAGAGCCGCTCGCTCAGACTGTCTGGACTAGCTCTGGATCTCGCTCAGGTGAGTGCGAGTCTGATCTGACGTGAATCAGTGAGTGTTTGGTGCACGACTGACGCCGCGCTCGTCCCGTCTGCAGAGATGTTTGCAGATGGATCCAGACAAGCGCTCGCAGTGTGCAGATCTGCTGCTGCATCCGTACTTCACCAGAGACCGCTTCCACCTGCGGTGAGTTCATCTTCTGAGCCTAAAGTCTAACCCTCACAGAAACACTTGATTTTTACCTTTACAAACAAACATTATTTACTGAGTTTATTCATCTAGTTCCCACTGATTTGTCCCTACAGTGTCAATGATCTCAGGTTTATGTTTTTTTCCCTAAATTATATAATTTTTCTTCTCTTATTATTTTATTGTGTTGTAAATTATGTAAATTTCTTAGTTTTTTTCTTAATGTTTTTCCCCTAATTTCTATTATTTTATTTAGTTCTGTGTGGCGAGTCGTATCAAGCGTTTCACTGCGTGTCGTACTGCATATGGTTGTGTATATGACCAGTAAGACTTTAAACTTAAAAAAAATGAAACTAATTAAAGGATTTACAGAAATAATTATTAATAATATATATATATTACATAATACAATACAATTATTTAATACAATAATATTATATATACCGTGGGTACGGAAAGTCTTCAGACCCCCTTACATTTTTCACTCTTTGTTAAATTGCAGCCATTTGCTCAAATCATTTAAGTACATTTTTTTTCCTCATTAAAGGACCCCATATTGACAGAAAAACACTGAATTTTTGACATTTTTGCAGATTTATAAAAAAGAAAACCTGAAATATCACACGGTCCTAAGTATTCAAACCCTTTGCTGTGACACTCATATATTAAACTCAGGTGCTGTCCATTTCTTCTGACCATCCTTGAGATGGTTCTACACCTTCATTTGATCCAGCTGTGTTTGATTATACTGATTGGACTTGATTAGGAAAGCCACATACCTGCCTATATAAGACCTTACAGCTCACAGTGCATGTCACAGCAAATGAGAATCAATATGAGAATAGGTCAAAGGAACTGCCTGAAGAGCTCAGAGACAGAATTGTGGCAAGGCACAGATCTGGCCAAGGTTACAAAAAAATTTCTGTTGCACTTAAGGTTCCTAAGAGCACAGTTGCCTCCATAATCTTTAAATGGAAGACTTTTGGGACGACCAGAACCCTTCCTAGAGCTGCCGTCCGGCCAAACTGAGCTATCGGGGGAGAAGAGCCTTGGTGAGAGAGGTAAAGAAGAACCCAAAGATCTCTGTGGCTGAGCTCCAGAGATGCAGTGGGGATATGGGAGAAAGTTGTAGAAAGTCAACCATCACTGCAGTCCTCTCCACCAGTCGGGGCTTTATGTCAGAGTGGCCCGACAGAAGCCTCTCCTCAGTGCAAGACACATGGAAGCCCGCATGGAGTTGTGAGATGGTGAGAAATAAGATTCTCTGGTTGGATGAGACCAAGATAGAACTTTTTGGCCTTATTTCTAAGCGGTATGTGTGGAGAAAACTAGGCACTGCTTATCACCTGTCCAATACAGTCCCAACATTTAAGCATGGTGGTGGCAGCATCATGCTATGGAGGTGTTTTTCAGCTGCAGGGACAGGACTGGTTGCAATCGAGGGAAAGATGAATGCGGCCAAGTACAGAGATGTCCTGGACGTAAACCTTCTCCAGAGTGCTCAGGACCCTCAGACTGGGCCGAATGTTTACCTTCAAACAAGACAATGACCCTAAGCACACAAAAATAACTAAAATAACGAAGGAGTGGCTTCACAAAAACTCTGTGACTTTTCTTGAATGGCCCAGCCAGAGCCCTAACTTAAACCCAATTGAGCATCTCTGGATAGACCTAAAAATGGCTGTCCACCAACATCTACCATCCAACCTGACAGAACTGGAGAAAATATGCAAGGAGGAATGGCAGAGGATCCCCAAATCCAGGTGTGAAAAACTTGTTGCATCTTTCCCAAAAAGACTCATGGCTGTATTAGATCAAAAGGGTGCTTCTACTAAATACTGAGCAATGTGTCTGAATACTTAGGACCATGTGATATTTCAGGTTTTCTTTTTTAATATATCTGTAAAAATGTCAACAATTCTGTTTTTTTTCTGTCAATATGGGGTGCTGTGTGTACATTAATGAGGAAAAAAAATTAACTTAAATGATTTTAGCAAATGGCTGCAATATAACAAAGAGTGAAAAATTTAAGGGGGTCTGAATACTTTCCGTACCCACTGTATATAACAAAATACATTTATTGTAAAGTAATCCATCTGAAGTATTTTTTTTTTAATATGCACGCATGCACTATTAATCATATGCTGAAAATTGTCTCTGTTAATGTTTCTGGTCTGGACACGCAACAGATGTAATGACCATCAGACTGTTTTATCGTCAGCTTTCAGCAAGAACTGGCCAGTAAGACACACAAGGACCTGAAGGAAACCAGCAGAGGCACTAAAAGCTCCAGGAGAGAGAAGGAGAAGCTGGACATGCTGAGATCGACTCCTGACGCTGTTCAGGTGAGGAGCATGCACCTGTCAATCAAAATCAGCTGCAGCTGCACGCTTAAATCTTATTGGTCAGTGATTGTTTTTCATCAAAACAAGCAACTCCACATTGGGCTGTTGGATGAATTTGGTCTGCGGTGTCTACATTTGAGCTTCATGTGTGTGTGTGTGTCAGGACTCAAACCTGCGGCTCAGTGAGTTCAGGCCATCTGATGGCGAGGACAGTGACATCACAGCCAAGCTCCGCCCAGACAATACAGAGCCAATCAGTGAGCCTGTGTGTCAGGCAGGAATCCCGCCCATCTCCACCGACTCACCAGCCACACACAGCCTCAGGTGACACTCCCATCATGCACTGCTG
>JADLZN010000094.1:222327-299827 GCA_018155175.1 Sinocyclocheilus anophthalmus
TTCAGACCAATGCGAAAATCGACCCATGTTTTTACCCTGCAAACACGCAGAGCTTTAAATGTGAACTGGTGGATCGATAAGAAGACAATGCATTATAAAAATCTAAACAGTATAGGGGTGTGCGATATGTATGGTCTGCGATAATATCGTAATTGTTGTTTTAACAATGTGCGATTTGATATTATCTAATATATCGCAAAAAGCAAACAAAACACCTACAGAGTGCGCGCTTACATTAGGTGATGAAGTCTAGCAGGTTAGACTAGTGCGCATGCGCGTTTAGAGTGCGTTCTTTCACTGCATGAATCAGTCTATTAAAATGCATTTAGAATTATCACATAATTCAAGATATGGGGCAGAAAATGTATATATTTATATCATTTCATATAGTTAATATCACACGAAGAGTGCTGTTTTTTTCTCCAAAAGTCAGCACGATTACAAATGTGATATTGATTTTATACAACAGTTCAATAAACAAGAAGTTAATATTAAGAGGCTTGCGTTTTAGACACCATATTTCCTGTTTTTTCTCTATTTCTCCAACAAAAATAATTCAGAATACAGCCACAGCGCTGTTCTGTGTCTCTGAGCAACAGGACGGTGTTTCGTTCCTGAATGAATCAAGCGTTTAAATGATTCGGTTCAATCGCAATGACTCACTTAACAGTGACTTGCTGCCACCTACTGGCGGTTTTAATTTCACATTTAAGGTACCTTTTCATTTTTTAAATAATTTCAAACATCAGTTTTCAATGTTTTATGTTTAAAATATCAAAACATTATTTATGCATTTGTAACTGCAGGTTAAAGTATTCCATGTCCCTCAGAGCTGCATTAACATGTGTAAATACATCTAAACACTTGCTTCAGAACGCAGTTTTTGTTTTTTTTTTTTTCTTCTGTTGTCCTCTGCACTGCAAAGATCGTTTTTGTTTATACTGATTTAATTTGCTGCTACAGCCAGTATGCAGAATTTGACTCAAAAGATGGTGCACACTTTTAGAAAAAATGGCTTAAAGATAAAAACGCCTCAACTTGTTGGAAATAATTAATTTCTATCACTGCTGTGATCTGACCACACAGAATATGAAGAATATAAAACAAATTCAGGAGTCAGCTGTCCACGATAGTCCTTAAAGGTGCAACAGGTGATTGTCTTCAGAAACATGTTTTGTTATGCTGGCTGAAAGTCTGGATAGCAATCATTAAGTTAAGTGGTCAAAATGTATTTAGGCCTATATGCATTTATTTATATATTCTGTGGAAGGTGTAAGACCAAGAAATGTTCGTCCAATCAAAACGCCCGGTCCGAGCGTTTTAATTGGCTTTCATACCTGCCTGTCAACATATGTATTAGCATGCCTCTGCGCACCCGGTTCGCGCAGACAGATACATAATCAGCGCGTTCACGCAGACAGAGCGAGGATGGCAGACAAACATCAACAACCCCATCTTCCTTCCGGCTATTGTAGTACTTTTAAAGTTTTCTCACCGGTGAATGACACGTGATGTAGCCAGCGGTTCCCAATTCCAGTCCTCGCTTAGTTAACACACCCGATTCAGATCACCAGCTCGTTAGAAAGTGAGCTACGCTTCGCTCGTATGATCCCTACACAGTTTCCTTGCTCTTCCCATCCTCCCTGAGTGCGGGGAAATCCGGTGAAGTTACTTCACTTTGGAACATGGGCGGATTGGGAAGCTCCCCCAAACCCCCCCGTCTGATGTAGCTATTGTTAAATGTTGAATCAATATGGTCTGTGAGCGTAATGCGTTCCGGGGCGTGGCTTGCGGCGATTGCAGGGAGGGTGGGTTTCGGCTTTCACACGTGCAGGTGGGTGTAGGTGCGCAAGGACAATTAGCAGTTGCCCCGCGGGTCCTACTGGCCCCCTTTCACCTTGGTGTTGTGTTCAGAACTCTTTCACACTAACGAGTTACCCGAGCAAAAATGAACCGCCTCAAACTTGCCTATAAATCACTCTTATTTTCTATATTATCACCATATTGTCAATGTTTTTTTTGTCAACTTCTTTTCTTTTATTTAGGACTGGTTTTGTATTTATATTTGCGTCTGATTAATCGTAGTCCTCATTTATCTGAGAGTAGGCACCTCATTTTTTTGAGTGAAAAAAGCATTATTTTATGAATAATTTTCACAATATTAAATAAAAAAACTGATGAAAATTTGCACTGTTTACCACAATAGTGTGCTTTAATGTTTAATAAGGGAGTTTGCTTTTAAATGCTTTTATCTTGTACAAAATGGCACAAAGTCACACTTATGGTGTTCCCGGTCAAAAATGTCCAGCAATTCAAAGTGAATGGGAAAGAATGAAATTAATAGAAACTATTAGTGTTCAGGAGCATGTTTATCATGTTCACGTTCACATATGTACGTGTGTGCTTGCAAATATAAAGGCCTTGGGGACCTATTCATGTTGGATGCATGCATACTCACGCGAACACCACACACCACAACACACCACCACCCACACACACCCCACCTTACAAACTATTGTGAGTATTACATGCTTTCTATTTTATCCTACCCTGAACTGCATCCAATATCATTCCATCAATCTGATAGTATAACTCTCTTTTTCTCTCTCACTCACTCACTCACTCACTCTCTCACTCAACACACAAACACAGCACACTCACTCACCCTCTCTCACTCACTCACTCACTCAATTTCTCTCACTCACTCTCTCACTCACTCACACACACAAACTCACTCACTCTCTTTCACACACACACACCACACCACACACTCTCTCTCACACACCTCACGACACCCACACCACACACTCACGTTCACATCACATCACTCACATCATCACTCACGCACACACCACACACACCCCTACACACACACCCATCACACAGCACACTACTCCGGCTCGTCTTCAACCTTCACCATTGCATCCTCTACCAGCACGGACACCCAAAGCGCACACACACAACGCTCACACTCCTCACCTGATCCTAAGGTCACTCCACACACACACACCATCCCTTCACCTCCACCTCCACCGCTTCATCACTCTCCCACCCATCAACTCACACCAACACACACCCAACACACACACACCAACCACACACACTCATCCTCTCCCTTCACAATCACCGACGCTCACTCCCACACAAACACACCCACACACCACACACACTCGCTCACTCCTCACTCACCACATCACACCCACACAATCACACACATACACACACACTTCTCTGACGTCACTCACTCACGTCACTCCCTAGGTCTCACACACCACACCACATGGCCACACCACATCCACACACGCTCTCTCACTCCTCACCCTCACTCACCCCCACCCCTCCCACACACACTCAACACTCACACACACTCCCTCTCCTCGAACTCCGCCAACTCACTGATCACTCACTCACTCACACACACAACACTTATACAAACGATGGGGAGGATTACATTCTCGAGTTCTCTACCCTGAACTGCCTCCATATCATTCATCATCTGATAGTATAACTCTCCTCTTTCTCCTAACTCTCTCACTCACTCTCTCACTCACACACCACACACACACACACACAACCACCACTATACCACCTATTGGGAGTATTACAAGTTTTCTATTTCATCCTACCCTGAACTGCATCCAATATAATTTCATCAATCTGATAGTATAACTCTCTCTTTCTCACTCACTCACTCACACACGTCACTCACCTAACCACTCACTCACACACACACTCATTCTCTCTCACACACACTCATTCTCTCTCTCTCACACACTCACACACTGTCTCTCTCACTCACACACTCACACACAAACTGGCTTCACCCTGCTTCAAAATAATCATTCTTTCATCAGACTAAATGTAATTATTCAAAAAACGATCAGGTGCCGCTACGTACAGGCATCGTTAAATCATCCCTAGTGCATCAGGGTCAAACCGTAATTACAAGCTACGAAATACCATCTTGTACGCAAAGGAAAACACAAATAACGACTTTATATTCACATTTAGTCTCCTCCATACGTCACCCTGGTGTTCCGATTTGGAAATATCCACGAACTCAAATGGCGTATGCTATTGTGTCAGCATGCGTCACGCGTATACATTGTTTTCATTCAATCAAAGCGTAAACACGTAGACATTGTATCCGCTATGAACAGCTGACACAGATATTACTGTTTATGTTCGTGTACCTCTCCAATTGGCCCGGGTGACGCGTAGGAGAAAATTTTGAATAAAGCGTTAGTTTTTGTTCTTCTTGCGCACCAAAAGTAGTCTCGAAGGCTTCATATATTACGGTTGACCCCCGGGGGGGCTGATGTCACCAATTGATTATTTTACCGATGCGCACTGCTACGTATCGGCAACCTGATCGTGATAATTAGCATTGCTGTCTATTGTAGGGTCTGAGAGCCTCTCAGAATTAATCAAAAATATCGTCTCATTTGTTTTCCGCAGATGAACGGGGGTCTTACAGGTTTTGGAACGACATGAGGGTGAGTGAATTAATGACAGAATTTTCTTTTTGGGTGAACTATCCGCGGTGGGTTGGGCAAGATTCTTATATAGTGCGTGCTACGTCGTGGGTGGTGCGAGTGTTGGACGTCGGGGGGGAGGCGGCCTGAGGCGTCGCTCTATTTATACTGTCACAAAAAATTAACACTGACACTGTCATACAGACAATGTCATGCAACAACAAATCTGACCATTGTGACATGAAAAAACAGCACTGCCATATCGAGAACATTTCATGGTTCAGCAATATTTATATGCTTTGTCTTTGTGCTAAAGCATTTATTAGAAAACTTTTGTCTGCTTTGTGAGAACATGAAAGCCTCAACCTATTGTCATAATATTTTGTCTAGAAGGTGTGATGAAAGAAAGATTATTTTGAAGCAGGGTGACGCCATTTCGTGTGTGTGTGTTTGTGTGTGTGTGTGTGTGGGGTGACGATGGAGAGAAAGTTAGAGAACGAGATTATAACCATCAGCTTGGATGAAATGATATTGGATGAGTTCAGGGTAGGATGAAATAGAAACTATAATACTCACTAACCAATAGTTTGGTATAAGTGTGTGTGTGTGTTGTGTTTGTGTGAGTGAGAAGTAGGGTGTGTGTTGTGTGAAGTGTGGTGTGGTGTGTGTGTGTGTGTGTGTTGTGTGTTTTTAGCGTGTATGCATGCATCCCAACATGCCAGTTCCACGGCCTTTATGTTTGCAGCACACACGTACATATGTGAACGTGCACTGATCACATGCTCCCTGAACACTAATATGTTCTATACTTTCATTCTTTCCCATTCACTTTAATGGCTGGGACATTTTTGACCGGTACACCACAAGTGTGACTTGTGCATTTTTGTACAAAAAAAGCCTTTCAACACAACTCCCTTGATTAACATTAAAGTACCCTAGTGCATAAACAGTGAAAAAAAAAAAAAAAAAAAAAAGAAAAAAAAAAAAAAAAAAAAAAAAAAAAAAAAAAAAAAAAAAAAACAAATTTTTCAGTTTTTATTAATATTGTGAAAATTTTCCTAAATAATGGCTTTGTTTCACATCAAAAAATGAGTGCCTACTCTCAGATAAAATGCGGCCCTACGATAATCAGAACAAATATTAAATCCCAAACGCAGTCCCTAAATAATAAAAAAGTTGGGGGAAGAAGAACGGTCGGGGGGCGTCTCTTAATGGACAAAAACATTGATCCAATATTTTGTGATATATAGCATAATGGTGATTATAAGCACTTATTTGAGGGAGTGCTTTATTTTGCTCTGTACCCGTAGTGTACAAGGTGAAAAATCCCCCCAGAAAGTATGAAACTGATGGCAAATTTTTTAGAAGTAGTTATGGCCCTTTGTGAACAAAGTCACAAATTTCAGTCCCCATGCGATAACATTACTATATTTTCGGGAAAACCAATTACCCCTTTTCCAGAGCAAAAAGGACCCGAACACCACATGAGGGTAATCATCAGCACAAAAACACACTCAACAAAATATTGTCTAATTATCTTTATCGATAAAATCCCAGAAAATTATTGAGATATAATTTTTTTGTCAGTATTGCACACCCCTAATTTATGTTATTTAATATAATAATTGATTGATAATAATTGTTTTAAATTAATATAATAATTTATAATTTTGACTCCATTTAAAATGGTTTAAATGCTGAAATGTAAAGTTTATAATTTTATAAAACTTTTTTATTTTTGTGAAAACCTTTATCTGAACTGTAAGCTATGCTTTTTACTATAATTTTACAGTTTAATATGGTACTATAGACATTGCCTATATATGCCGACATTAAATTTCAAGCAAAATTATTTCCTGAGTCACTGAGTGAGATCAGATGGTAATCTGTGTAAACTGTGGGGGGGGGGGACGTTTCAGTGCGACGTAAAAATTTTTTTAATAAAAATCTAGGATTATGAGATTAAAGTCGCAACATTTTGAGAATGAAGTCGTAGCAATACGAGATTAGTCGTTGTAATATTTTGAGAATAAAGTCAATGGCTATATTAAGTTAATCTTTCATTCTTCATTAATAAAATCATTTTAAAGTTTGAAGCTCCAACTCGGTTAACTGACTGATTTATGAGAAATAAAAGAAATGTTGGCAAAGTTTTTGAGCGGAAGCGCTCGACTGTGGCATAATAAAAGCTCCGCTGCTTTACTCCACACACAAAAACGCCAAAAAAAAAAAAAAAAAACGAAAAACCGAAGCAGCGGAAGCGATCGACTGTGGCATAATAAAAGCCCCGCTGCTTTACTCCACATACGCATGACCGGAAGCAGCGGAAGCGCTCGACTGTGGCATAATAAAAGCTCCGCTGCTTTACCCCACAAACGCACAACCGGAAGGAGCGGAAGCGATCGACTGTGGCATAATAAAATCTCCGCTGCTTTACCCACCTCCACATACGCATACGGGAAGCAGCGGAAGCGAGCGACTGTGGCAATAATAAACCCCTCTGCTTAGAAAAAGAAAAACACGCACACACGCGACGACCGGAAGCACGGAACGATCGACTGTGCAATATACTACCCCGCTGCTTTACACTCCACATAACGCATGACCGGAGCAGCGAAGCGCTCGACTGTGGGCATATAAAAGCCCGCTGCTTTACCCACATACGCACGACCCGGAAGGCAGCGAAGCGATCACCTGTGGCATAATACAGCGCTCCGCTGCTTTACTACTCCACACACTCACGCCGTAACAGCGTATCGCTCGACTGTGGCGTAATAAAAGCCCCGCTGCTTTACTCCACATATGCATGACCGGAATCAGCGGAAGCGCTCGACTGTGGCATAATAAAAGCTCCGCTGCTTTACCCCACACACGCACGACCAGAAGCAGCGGAAGCGCTCGACTGTGGCATAATAAAAGCTCCGCTGCTTTACCCCACACACGCACGACCGGAAGCAGCGGAAGCGCTCGACTGTGGCATAATAAAAGCTCCGCTGCTTTACCCCACATACGCACGACCGGAAGCAGCAGAAGAGGTCGACTGTGTCATAATAAAAGCTCTGCTGCTTTACTCCACACACGCATGACCGGAAGCAGCGGAAGCGCTCGACTGTGGCATAATACAAGCCCCGCTGCTTTACCCCACATACGCACAACCGGAAGCAGTGGAAGCAGCTCGCACTAGTGTGATAAAACAGCGCTGCTTTTTTTCCCCACATACACACGACCGGAAGCAGCGGAAGCAGTCGACTGTGGCATAATAAAAGTTCCGCTGTTTTACCCCACATACACACGACCGGAAGGAGCTGAAGCGATCGACTGTGGCATAATAAAAGCTCCGCTGCTTTCCAGCCGTGTGTCGCGCTCGTTCAGCGGCCTCGTTTCGCTTCGACGGCTTTCAGCCTCACCCTGCTTCATTCTACTACGTTAATAAATCATTAGCTCATCCATGAACATGATTTCTGCCCGAGACCTGTCGGATTGCATCGGCTGTGCGGATGAAGACCACAACTCCCACGATTCCACACTCAGTCACGGCGTCATCAAACTACACCTTTGTCTCTTTGTTTGTTTTGAATACACGCCCTCTAGCTGTGAAAATTACATATTGTGCCTTTAATACACAATTGTAATAAAGTTTTCATGTTTTGTATACGAATCTGAGCTATTTTTATTGTGTGTGTGGGGGTGTGTTTGTTTTCTTTCAAGTATGGTTCCTTATGTTTGTGTTATAATTAAAATTCAATAAACATAATTATAGAAAATAAATAAATATATAATGTAAAAACAATGGAAGTCCTATATACTAATATAGTAGACTACTAATATTGTCAAATAAACGTGTGTGAATGCATAAACTTGTTTGTGACAATCTGTTTGTTTTCTCATAGGAAGACCAAGAGGAAATAAAGAGCAGAAAAACAACAGAATCCCGTCCATAACAGCACCTGACTGCAGGCCTCGACACATAAACACACCCCCAACACACCACACACACACTCACACTCACACTCACACCACCCACCACACACTTCACACTCACACACTCACACACTACACACTCACACACAACACACACACAACACACTCACACAACACACTCACACAACACACTCACACACTCACTCTCTCACACTCACTCACGCACTCTCACTCACTCACTCACTCATGCACTCACACACACACGCACGCACGCACACACACACACACTCACACACACACACTCACTCACTTACACACACACTCACTCTCACACACATGCACTCACTCACGCACGCACGCACACACACACAGACACACTCTAACGTTAGCGGTGATCTGTGTGTATGAGCATCTGAGCACATGAACAGTGTTTAACAGTGATATGCTATTGTTCTGTTTTTATTCATTGTTTTCAAACGCTGGATTTTGATCATATTATGATCAGAGGGCTTCAGTTTGGACTTGTTCTTTTGTTCTGCTGGTTTTATTTTGGACATTCTGAAACGTGAAGATCAACCATGACAGCTGGCAATCTGGAGAACTTTGACTTCAATAAACTTTCAGCTGATCCAAACTTCATCTGCTGCTCGTCATCGAGTTTATGGGTTTCTGTTCTGAATCGAACTGTTCCTCAACAAAGGAACTAAAGGCGTGTGTTGGTGCTGATGTCAAGTCACTTTTATTTGTTTTAAGCAGCTCTCAAAAGCATAAATGAAAATACAGTCGCTCTTAAGTGAATATAAGCCGTTGCCAATGGCTGATGTGAGTTTAACGTTTCTCACTGGTCACAGATAAGCAGAGATGGAAATTTAATCAGCAGTCATTTAAGAAATATAGGACACAGCTTTCATTTCGATTAGTAACGTCTCAGTATAGCGACAAGACAAGTTCCAGACAGAATTACTGTATCATGATGTCTATCTTTACAGTGGTTGAAGTGACTCGTATCAGCAGGGACTCATGTGATTCATGAAAACTCCAATGCGTTATTAAAGCCATCATTACAACATGAGCTTAATGACTTACGTTTTCATATTTTATTGATCAGTGGATTGTGTTCCTGATTAACTGCACATTTCTGCTTTAAACACTCAAACACACGAGTACAGAGACAGTGTTTTACTGTACAGAAGTTTGCTGTCACATACAGGCAGAACAGTATAAATAAATCTCAGACAAGCACGGATCAGGGTTTAGTGTGAACGACACCAGCTCATGAAAGCATGCTGAGATTCAGAGTTTGGACTCCAGACCTTCGACATGAGTGCTCTCATGCTCGCCATCATCTACAAACAGACAATCAAATCAAGGGATCATTACTGCTATAAACACACAAACACACAGTCTGATAAGAAACTACCTTCAGGAACATCCCAATTTGAGGCAGTTACTACTTTACTTTTGACCTTGGCATATTTGACAATACACTAAGGCGCTTATTGCACCATCAGCCCATTTCACAGCAAATGTTCTCCACCTGCTTTGAGAGTGCATTCAATTTGACATACGTGCTTCATACTAGGGCTATTGCTCTAATAAAATACAAATTTTGGGCAGCTTTTACTTTACCAGTCTTATTTTATGGACCCTTAAACTTGGCATATTTGACAATACATGGGTGATTATTGCACTGTCAGCCCAATTTGCTATCATTTTTCTCAAATATTTGATGTTGTATTAAAGCAAACAGAAGAGCTACATACTAGGACTATGGGTCTAATTAAATACAAATGTTGGCTAGTTTTTACATTAGCAATCTTATTTTATCAACCCTAAAATTTGGCATATTTAACAATACACAGGCGATTATTGCACCATCTGCCCAATTCACTTCATATTAGTACTACTGGTCTAACTAAATCCAAATTTTGGGCAGTTTTAACACTACTAGTCTTATTTTATGGACCCTTAAACTTGGCATGTTTAACAATACACAGGTGATTATTGCACCATCAGCCCAATTTGCTATCACTTTTCTCAGCCCTCTTTAAGGACACCTTAATACGAACATAAGGGTTTTATACTAGGGCTACTGCTCTAAGAAAATCCAAATTTGGGTGAGTTTTTACTTTACCAATCTTATTTTATGAACCCTTGAACTTAGCATATTTGACAATACACAGGCAATTATTGCACCATTAGTCAAATTCACTATCACTTTTCTCGGATCTGTTTGATAGTGTATTAAAGCAGACATAAGGGCTCCATACTAGGGCTACTGCACTAATGAAATCCAAATTTTGGCCAGTTTGTACTAAATTAATCTTGTTTTATGACCCTTGAATTTGCCATATTTGACAATACATAGGCACTTACTGCACCATCAGACCAATTAGTGACATTTCTCTCCCTCTTTTCAGGATGTGTTAAAGCAGACTTAAAGGATTCATATTTTATCATGAAACAACAGACGTGTGGTATGTGCTCATATTTGATGTGTGTGTGGGAGAGTGTGTGTGTGTGTGTGTGTGTGTGTGAGAGAGAGTGTGTGTTTCTGAGTGTGTGTGTGTGTGTGAGTGTGTGTGTGTGTGTGTTTGCGTTTCTGAGTGTGTGTGTGTGTGTTGCTCACCCAGTGTGTGTGTGTCCTGCTGCAGTAGTTTGGGTCCGGTGAGTCCGATGGCAAGCGCTCCGATCGGAGCAGTGATGAGAATCGCAAGAACTGCCACAGTCAGAACATCCAACCCATAAATCTGTAGCTGCTCGTCTCCAGCACTGCGGGCCATGTCCAACGCCGTGGAGCCGATAGCCGCCTAAACACACATACAGTATGTAGGATAACACAACAGTGATGTCATTTCCTGCTAAACTGATGGACTTCAAGAACGATTTCATCAGGACTCACTTGTACTGTGGCTTTGGGCATCCAGGCCAGTGATATAAAGATCTTCTCCTTCATATTAAAACCAGCAAACAAAACCATGCAGAACGTCACCAAAACACGGATCAGCAAACCCACACACAGAGTGGAGACACCCAAACCTACACACACACACACACACACACAACACACACAACACAACTTCACACACACACTCCCGTCACACCACACTCACACACCTCACTCACTCACCAAACTCACGCACACAGACCACAGGACACACACTCAGAAACCCACACCCCACTCATAACACACACACCACACACTCAGAAACACACACACACACACTCAGAAACACACACAAACAAAACAAATCTGTCTGTAATCTAGGGTTTTTCCAAGTCAATAAAGCTACTTTCTTTAGACACAAACAAAAAAGGCTTGACAGGTATGTGAAACAATGCTTGAGTTAGAATGTAAAAACAGAAGGGTTTGTGTGAGATTCTGTGACTGACCGACAGTATAAGCACTGAGAGACGAGATGTTAATTTCTGCTCCAATCAGACCAAACAAGAGCGGCTGAAAGATGTCCCAAAACCGGCCCACCACCGCCGCCACTGGAGCCTGAACACACACACACACACACACACACACACACAAACAGACAGACAACAGAACAGAACACACACACACACACACAAACAGACAGCTGTAATGGGCCTTCAGGAAGTCGGAATTTGTCATATTTAGGGCTCTGACCACATAAATTACATGAAAGCAGAACTCTAGCAGTCGGATGAGAGATCTGAATGTTCCTAATGAAGTGACAGTGAGTGCAGAACATTCTAAACTAGCCAGTCGTGGAGAAGCGCTTTCACCTTTTGTTCTGCCCAGCTGAGTCCAGCGATGAAGGCCAGGACGAGTGTGCAGAGACCGCCGGCGCCAGCCCCGCCTGCGGCCAGACGTGCCGAAAACACTGACACAGACAGACCCCCACAGAGACCGCAACGCCGCATCACCACATCTGACTGCCACACATTCACGTCACGAATTAATACACATCTCATTTAATCTCAAATCCATCAGCATTTTAAAAGGTCCACAGCTCAAATTTCTGATTTAACTAATATTTTTTTCTAAAGAAAGATAAACATGTATAGTGATGAAAGCCAAAATATTAATTGTCATGCATGTATATTTACAGAGTAATGTACTATTTTGTAGATATTCAGAGATTTGGAGCCAGATTACAGAGGGTTAAATGACTTCAGAAAGATGGCAGCATCATCATGTTATTTTTACACAGAGATTGGAAAGTCTGTTAGTAAAATCTGTTGAATTTAGCAATCTCTGTTACATTATCATTTTACATTTAACATTTTAATCATTAGCGAAGAGACCTTTATCAAAGCAACTTACCAAATGAGAACAAAGAAGCAATCAGACCGACGCGAGAACAATCGACAGTATACAAGTGCCGATGCCAGTCTGAGTTATCTATCACCGTACATTTAGCTAGGGGTGCTTTTTTTTTTTTTAACAATGGAATTTAATAGAACAGAACAGAATAAAATAGGTAAGTGTTAGTATTACTTGGTCAGGTGCTGGCGAAAAAGATGTGTCTTTAGATGTTTTTTGAAAAGGGCTAAAGATTCAGCTGCTCGAATTGAGATCGGGAGGTCGTTCCACCATCCAGGCACAGTCCAGGAAAAGGTCAGTGAAAGTGATTTTGTGCCTCTCTGAGATGGCACAATAATACGCCGTTCACTTGCAGAACGCAAACTTCTGGAGGGCGCATAAGTTTGAACTATCGAGTTTAGGTATGTTGGTGCAGCGCCAGTGGTTGTCTTGTAGGCAAGCATCAGTACTTTGAATTTGATGCGAGCGGCTACTGGTAGACAGTGTAACCTGATGAGGAGAGGAGTAACGTGAGCTTTTTTTTTGGCTCATTAAAGACCACTCTCGCTGCTGCATTCTGGATCAGTTGCAGAGGCTTGATAGTCCATGCCGGGAAGGCCCGCCAATAGAGCTCACAAGAGTCCAGTCTGGAGAGAACAAGACTTGGACAAGGAGGGTGCAGCTTTCGTCTGACGGAGGGTCTAATCTTCCTATGTTTTATAAGACAAGCTGCCGGACCTTCTCGTTGAAGCAATGTGGTCTGTGAAGCTTAACTGATCATCGATCACACTCCGAAGTGTCTGTCTGTCCTGGAATGCGTAGGGTTGATGAACCGCTGTATAGAGAGGTTGTGATAGGAAGTTCTGGGTTGCTGAGACCTTGAGCAGTTCTGTCTAGTAAGGTTGAGCCGAAGGTGATGGTCCTCATTCAGTCAGAAATGTCTGTCAGACAGGCTGCATGCGACCAGCTACCGTCGGTCCTCATTATGACAGTAGAGGAGAAGAGAAGAGGTCCAAGCACTGAGCCTTGAGGAACCCCAGTAACAAGAAGTTGTGACTTGGAAACCTCACCCCTCCAAGACACCCTGAAGGACCTACCTGAGAGGTAAGACTTGATCCACTGGAGTGTGGTTCCTGAGATGCCATTTTCCAATAGGGTTGACAGGAGGATCTGTTGGTTAACTGTGTCAAAAGCAGCAGACAGGTCCAGCAAGATGAGTACTGAGGATTTGGAAGCTGCTCTTGCCAGTCTCAGGGCTTCAGAAACCGAGAGAAGGGCAGTCTCAGTTGAGTGGCCGCTTTTGAAGCCAGACTGGTTGCTGTCGAGGAGGTTGTTCTGTGTGAGAAAGATAGAGACTTGTTTGAACACAACTCGTTCAAGTTTTTTGCAATGAATGGAAGAAGGGATACCTTCTAGGGGTAGTTTTCTAAAAGTGCTGGATTTAGAGAGGTTTTTTTAAGCAGTGGGCTTACCCGATCCTGCTTAAATGCTGTGGGAAATGTACCAGTGTGAAGAGAGGTGCTGATAAAATGTGAGTAAGCGCAGGTATAGCTGAAGAAGAAATGGCCTGAAGGAGGTGAGTGGGGATAGGATCAAGTGGACAAGTAGTAGGATGATTGGAAAAGATAAGTTTGGAAATGTCCATCTCCGAGAGTGGAGAGAAGGAGGAGAGAGAGTGTGTATTAGTCGTTACACACTAATACACACTCACACACACACTAATACCTCATGGTGACGGTTCAAAATGGGAAAAACGTTTCCCCAAGTTTGCATGGCTGAACTCAATAAGTATTGAAACTAGCTAGATCTAATACTAGTATATCTTAATTCATAAGATACTGAGTCTTAACAAACTTTACTTTTTACATCTTCAATTTTAAGGCCCTGTATGGTTCAGTTCCAGAGATAATGGAATTTCAATATGGCTCCATGGCCAATTGTTGATTCCCACACATATATATAGCCACATTGTAAAGTCATTATACATTTACAAATGTGTGTGTGTGTGTGTGTCACCTGATCCTCGCTGTAAGAAATGAGCAGAAGCCCATGACGCCTCCTGCCATAACTCCTGCCACACCCTCCCGAACTCCTTTAACCACATCAACCATGGCCTTTGGAAACAAACATGTTTTTGAATCACTATTATAAAATTGGAACTCACACTGAATCCGGTATGAACATTCTGTGTGTTGTTGTGTTGTGTTGTATTGTGTGGTGTGTGTTGTGTGGTGTGTGTGTGTGTGTGTGTGTGTGTGTGTGTGTGTGTGTGGGTGTGTGTGTGTGTGTGTGTGTTAGTGTGAGGTGGATCCGGTTCCGAAGGTTCGATGCCCCATCTCTTGGTGATCCCGTGATTGCGAGGATGGTCGTCGAGCTCCAGCAGCCAGCAGGATGTGGGCACTCCCTTTCTGAACACACGAACCTTCCGACTGCAGGACACATGGACTGAACCACCACAGCCGGAGATACGGCAGCCATCGACCGCAACTACCACAGCATTCACCATCAGGCCCTTATCCTTCTTCATTGTGAACGGGATTTGTCATTCTAATGATTCAAACCGTTTAACCATGAAAACTGACAGAAGACAAACACCGAACGATTTGTTACCCGAGCATGAAGCTCCATACCCAGGGCAATTCCAGCAGAAAATGAGCCACTACAGCCACCGTACACGCCTCGGTAAGACACGGGCCGACAGCAACCCTCACACACACCGCCTTCAGACGCCGCAGGGCCTGGAACACACACAAAACACACACAACACACACACGCACACACACACAAAAACACAAACACACACAAACACACACAAACAAACACACACACACACACACACCCAAACAGACACACACACACACACACACAAACACCACAACAGACACACACACACGGATAAAGGATAAAATTAGGATAAATGCACAAAATGAGTGTCAACTGGTCAGAGGGACGTTCTGCAGGAACACATTCAGCAACATCATTTATTTTTCTGTAAATGTAGAGACTCATTATTATAATCTCATTACATTAAATGTTCTTAAAACATAAAATTCAAAGTTTTAGTATTATTGCGCTCCGTCATGCACGCGCATCGTTAAGTCTTTTAAGTTTAAGAACAAACGCACTGATTTCAGTTCATCATATCTACACAGTGTCAAATCCGTTGGAAATTAATGTAAATAGAGTCTGAAGCTTGTCACGACAGCAGTGAGGACGAAGCTCAAATCATAAATGAATCTAGATCCAAAAACGTAACAATATCTTTATTTATACAGCAACATGACACAATAGCTAAATTTAAGAGGGAATTCCACTAAATGCTTATAAACGTGAGTTTTTGGGCTTACACTACTGCTGCTTCACGGAGGTAAACAAACTCTTCTTCTGCTGCGCTTGATTGCTTTATTGCTCTAGCGGTGTGGCCGCGGAACGTCGCACAGACGCAGACACGAGACAGCAAGGCCCGTGCTGTGCATTTACAATAAGAATCTGAGTCAGAACGAGCTTTACTGCCAGCTATGTTTACACATATGAGGAATTTGATTTGGTGACAGAAGCTTCCACAGCCCAAACAGATTCACAAACTCTTCTTATGCCGGGCCGTTCTGGTGCTCAGTGCTCTGTAGTTCAGAGAGGAGAAAAATGTTCTGGATGTAGGGTCCAAGTAATGTTTTACCTACTCTTTATTGGCTCCTCTTTATGAGTCCTTCTGGAGAGTGAGGTTGTGCCAGTGATTCGCTCAGCAGTCCGGACTATCCACTGTGTAGTCTTCTGAGGTCTGGTTCGGTGGCTGAGCTGAAGCAGACAGTTATAGAAGTGCAGAGGACAGATTCAATGATGAGAGCAGGGTTGCTGGAGGTGTGAATAGACCAATTTGGAGTAGACGTCACAGCTGCGCGCCATGTTTGCAGAAACAAAACACTGGGAACGAATGGAGGGAAACGGGTCAAATCCATGGAATAAGAAAAAAAAAATGTTGTGCCTTTTGATGTCAAAATTGTAAATTTTTTTATACAATACTGTCGTCAAAGACGCCATTTGAAGCTAAACGCAGACGTTTAAACGGACAGACTATGGATGAAACCTGCAATGATTACCCTACTTTTAATGCATAAATTTGATTTAAACAATAGGTCTTCATAATATTCACATATGCTGTTCATAGGGACATATTTATTGCCATACATTTGACCGTATGAAATAGCCTACATTAACCCAATAACATTTGCACAGTTGGCAAAAAATATTTATTCAGCCACCAATTGTGAAGGTCTCTCCCACTTCAAAGATGAGAGAGGCCTTACTTTCATCACTAGTATACCTCAACTATGAAGACAAATGAAAAAAAAAATACAGACAATCACATTGTAGATTTTAAAAGTAATTGGTAAGTATTTGGTCACGTACAAACAAGCAAGATTTCTGTTTCTCACAGACCTGTAACTTCTTCTTTCAGAGGCTCCTCTGTCCTCCACTCGTTAACCTGTATTAATGGCATCTGTTTGAACTCTTTATCAGTATAAAAGACACCTGTCCACGACCTCAAACAATCACACTCCAAACTCCACCATGGCCAAGACCAGAGAGCTGTCAAAGGACACCAGAAACAAAGTTGTAGACCTGCACCAGGCTGGGAAGACTGATTCTGCAATAGGTAAGCAGCTTGGTGTGTAGAAATCAACTGTGGGAGCAATTATTGGAAAATGGAAGACATTCAAGACCACTGATAATCTCCCTCGATATGGGGCTCCATGCAAGATCTCACCCCGTGTGGTCAAAATGATCCCAGAACCACACGTGGGGACCTAGTGAATGACCTGCAGAGGGCTGGGACCAAAGTAACATAGGCTACCATCAGTAACACACTGCGCGTCCAGGGACTCAAATCCTGCAGTGCCATACGTGTCCCCCTGCTTAAGCCAGTACCTGTCCAGGCCCGTCTGAAGTTTGCTAGAGAGCATTGTTTGATGATCCAGAAGAGGATTAGGAGAATGTCATATGGTCAGATAAAAACCAAAATAGAACTTTTTGGTAAAAACTCAACTTGTCGTGTTTTGGAGGAGAAAGAATGCTGTGTTGCATCCAAAGAACACCATACCTACTTGCATGGGGGTGGAAACATCATGCTTTTGGGGTTTTTTTTTCTGCAAAGGGACCAGGACGACTGATCCGTGTAAACGAAGAATGAATGGGGCCATGTATCGTGAAATTCATTCATTTTGAGTGAAAACCTCCTTCCATCAGCAAGGGCAATGAAGATGAAACTGGCTTGGTCTTTCAGCATGACAATGATCCCAATCACACCGCCCGGGCAACGAAGGAGTGTTTTCGTAAGAAGCATTTCAAGGTCCTGAGTGGCCTAGCCAGTCTCCAGATCTCAACCCCATAGAAAATCTTTGGAGGGAGTTGAAAATCCGTGTTGCCCAGCGACAGCCCCAAAACATTACTGCTCTAGAGGAGATCTGCATGGAGGAATGGGCCAAAATACCAGCAACAGTGTGTGAAAATCTTGTGAAGACTTATAGAAAACGTTTGACCTCTGTCATTGCGAACAAAGGGTATATAACAAAGTATTGAGATGAATTTTTGTTATTGACCAAATACTTATTTTCCACCATAGTTTGCAAATAAATTCTTTAAAAATCCTACATGTATTTTTTGGATTTTTTTTTTCTCATTTTGTCTCTCATATTTTAGGTATACCTATGATGAAAATTACAGGCCTCTCTCATCTTTTTAAGTGGGAGAACTTGCACAATTGGTGGCTGACTAAATACTTTTTTTCCCCACTGTATTTTATCTAACAATTCTGACTTTTTTTCAGTTTAGCTCAACAATTGCAAGTTTGTTCATTCTGAGGGAAAAAAGCCAGAAGTGTGGGATTATAATGATGATGAATGATTATAATGAATGATTCTTATCAGAATTGTGAGATATAATCTCGGAACTGTGAGAAAAAAGTCAGAATTTTGAAAATTACCCTCAAAATTAGCTTTTTTCCTTTTATTCCATGGCTTTCCGTAGACTGAACTTTTAAAACGGCATGTTTCTGCCACCAGATAGGCTCCGCCCACAAAAAAACGTCATCACTGTTTGCAAACACTGACGTTGGTCTACAGATCCACGGAGAGAAGGTCATAACGGGTGTGGGGTGTGAGACAGAGTTTTTCAAACCTGCAATAAAACTCATTCAAATCTCTGGCCAGTTGTTGATTCTCCACAGGGCTGGGGGACAGTGTCTTGTAGCTTGTGACGTCTTTCAGTCCTTTCCACACTGATGCATGGTCATTGGCTGAAAACTGGTTTCTCAGCTCTTCAGAGCAGTTCCTCTTAGCTGCTCAGTTTGTTTTTGGCCTGTTTATACAAGATTCGTCCCTTCCTGATGCATCCCAGTGGCCTGATGGATATGTCTGAGTTTTGCAGTGAACCATGGTTTTCGTTTTTGTAAGTTAAATGAGTCCTGGTAGAAATGACATAGCTTCACAGAAACTAATGTATAGTGGTACAGAATCCGGAGCTCGTCCAGATCATGGCAGCGCTTCCAAAAACCTCCAATCAGTGCAGGCGAAGCAAGCTTGTAGATCCCGCTCTGCTTCATTAGTCCATCTTTTTACAGTCCTTAATACAGGTTTAGCTGATTTCATGGTTGGACGGAGCGATATTTCATTTTCGGTATTGTGGGTCCAGTGATCCCATATATTACTCTCTGTGGGGCACATGTGATGGCTGTCGTAGTTTTGGCAGATTCACAGTAAAATTTGCTTCCATTAAAGTCTCTGAGAAATGGTTATAAGATCTGGGTGTTGTTTGCTGCCTGTGACTGTGATCTGACAGCCGCCTTTTGTAGTGCCGTGCTCACGTGTGCTTGCAGTGGAATGTAAACACTGACGAGAATGAACGAGGAAAACTCCTGCGGCGAGTAGAACGGCTCACAGTTGATGAAGAACGCTTCTAGATCGGGACAGCACATCTGTTGACACCTTTCATTGATGTAAAAGCATGTCCCACCGCCACGTGATTTTCCTGTTGATTCTGCTTCGCGGTCCGCTCTGAACAGCTGGAAGCCTGGCAGATGTAACCCGCTGTCGGATGCCTTCATCACAGGGTCCGGTCGTTACCACACCGAATTCTGTGACCTTAGTAAGCGCTGTAGTGATGTAGTTTAGAGTAAAGGTCAATAGCTCAACAGCTCCTACTATGGTCACAGAATTCGGAGCAACACCGCTGCTCCGCCAACTACAATGTCCAGCAAAACATCAGAATAGTCCAAACCATGAAGATTGTGGTGTTTCTGCCGAATGTTCAGCAATTCGTCCCTGGTGAAACTGATTGTGGGAATATATAGCTAAAAACAGGACAAACTAGAAAAAAACATTAAAAACGGTGGAGCTCCACACCAAGGTGGTCATCCGCACCCCCATCTTGTTCATACATATTTAGCTGAAGTTGTCACTCTGATTTACTATTTGGGCGTGCGTTCGATATGGATATGTACCGTGGGTGGTGTATCGCGGTTTTTCAGTTTAGTTCAGTTGCCTCCGTTGCCTCTTTGAAGGAAATGCCCCTGGTTTCACTATATTAGTAAGGACAGTTTTGAATAGTGAAAACACACTGGACCTCACAAGCATAGACAGACCTGTATACTTCAACCACTTTAGAGCCTGAAAAACACACACACACATACAGCAGCGTTGAGTCCCAGACCGGCTCTGGTGAGAATCACGGCAAGAGACACGTTCCTCAGAGCCGCAGACCAGTTCTGATCAATATACACAGCGTCTGTGACGTACGGCACATTACGCAACACCACACCAGCCAGCAGCATCCCTGAAACACACACACACAATATATGACATTTCACAGATACTGGATGCATGAGCGTGCATTCATACAAAAAAAAAAATCATAAAACGCATTCAGAGAAAGGGTTAGTAGTCTTAAATAACTACCGCTACTTTCACACACATTCAGGGTTGTTTACCCAGTAGAGCTGGTACTGGAGGGGTTCTAGGTAATCTGACGACACTGATGAGTTTTCCTCCACACACGGCCGACAGGAACAGAATCACCAGGCCGAAGAGGTTCTGACCCGGCAGACACGAGGGTCCCGTCACGGCCCAGACCACCCCGAACACCAGCAGCCCCAACAGAGCTGAAACACACACACACACTCAAAACCACCTTCATCTCCAAAGAGGTTTCATAGTTCACTCCTGATTCTGTAGAGAACGTTTGAACAGACTGATCGTCGTCTTATAAAATATCTACTGAATCACTGTCATTATATGGACTGTAGAGTTAGAGGAGAACCGGCTCTCTGATGTCGCCTGGTTTCTCGCAAAGCTTTTTTCTCTCCTTTATCCAACATCAAGTGTATTTCATTCCTTGCCACAGCACACTATTATTCTATGATTACTTGAAATAAACCCCTCAGTTAAGCTGCTTAGTTAATGATATAATCATAATTTTAACCCTTCCATTTATACGCATCATTTAACTATGCCTGTAATGCACATCACTAAGGGCTAGTAATTAGGCACCAAATTCTTATAAACAAATTATACAACTACAATAAGTATGTCCAACTTTACTCGCATGCATAAAGTATACTCATGTCATGCAACATAAACTATATGATATATATCTCAAATGCTTGATTATATTGTTGCAAAATGTAACTATATTATCGTCCAGCTCTAATCTGATAAACGCGACTATAAGTCATAAAGATATTAAGATAGTATAAACATTAACATCATGAATTTCTGTAAAGCTGCTTTGAAACACTTGTACTGTGAAAAGAGCTTTACAAATAAGTAAAGTTTTTTTGAAGAGAACAAATAACAGCGACACACCTTTAGTAATGACGGAGGCAGAAAAGCCATGTGGTTTGTAGCGGAGCAGTTGACCACAGTAATCTGATGGTTTGGACGCTGTTTTCTGACCTGAGAGAAACAATAGGTTACTGTTTGTAACCCCGGTTCTCTGAAACATTGAGTGGAGAGATGAGAAGAGCATCCGTGCCTGAGCTCTGCAGAAGCATCTAATTGCATCCAGTCTGGCTTGACAGACAGGAGCGTGTGATCAATGGCAGGTAAACCGAGCACATAAAGCCCCTGCACACACTACCTGTCCTCAGCGTGCATATCGCTTCTCGTGCAGCAAGCGGGGCAACGCTGGTGGATCTGTTGAAATGTACATTATCTAAGAGGTGGTTTCTCACCACCCCTTTTTTTCCACCGGGCCGCACTACGGTCCGTTCAAGTCCTCGCGGCCGCACGGCATATCGATTACATTCATTGAAATAAATAAATAATTCTACTCCCCATAAATAACACCCAATTGTGTGAACTTCGGCTCGAAAGGAGTAACAGTGCAATCATAGGCGGAGTTCACTTTAATGTGTGGGGGGGGACACCCACTGGCAGACGAGCCACGAGCACTTTTTTATATTTTCTACATTTCATGTATTTATGTAACACACATTCTACATTTAAAAATTCATTTAGAATTGAACAATAACTGCTGTACAAAGAGTGAAAAAAGAAAAACATACTTAATGCAGAAAAGCCGCCTCTTTTTCCGAACTGTGCAGATGACTTCTATCTTTCATCTCTTCTGATACATTTTCAGTCAAATCGTTTTCTGTGTGCTAGATCAGAGCTAGAGCCCTGCATTTCAGCCCGGGCCCGACGGGCCCCGACTTTTTTACGCCCCTCGGGCTGGGCATCGGGACAATTTTCACGTCATAGTTCAGACGCGGGCAGGGCCTTGGGCCTGTTTTAGGTTTCTCCTTATTTTTATATTTTAGACAGCCATCAATTAGTGATGAAAAAAGATTGCCGTGCTGGTGGAAACAACACGAGACCGTGCTACCGTGACTGTCAAGAGCGGCTCGACGGTGTTTAGTGTCCAGCAGCAGTATGTATGGAGCGTGCCGTCAGCGCAGCTGAACAGTTCTGCGTTCAAATACACGCAATAGGCTTAAGCTTGCCGCAAAGCACCGGCAAAAGTAATTACCATAAATGTGTCAGGGGGAAACAGTAAGGAGATATTTTAATTATTTATTAATGAACTAGTATTTTCTGAGTCAGTGTCGCAAGATGAAGTTGACGATCCTGACTCGCCATCTCCTCATTAGACGCGCCTTTAGAGAGAAGTGCATCTTTACGGATTATGATTATGATGAAAGAGTTTTTGTTTTTGGTTTGTTTCATTTCGTTAAGTAGTCATTTAAAACTTTCTATAGATATATTTATCATATCTGTGACTCAATTCGCAGTTTCGGTTCATCATTGTGAAGCGCTCCTGTTCAAGCCCGAGACGGCAGAAAACGTTTGTTTTCTTTATTTTATAAAAGCACAACGTTTTCTTGATATTGTGAGTGCCACTAAATAAAAGTAGACCTCTTTACAGTTTATGCTGATGTATCAGAGTGGGGACGGAAAGTATTCAGACCCCTTACATTTTTCACTCTTTGTTATAATTGCAGCCATTTGCTAAAATCATTAAGTTAATTTTTTTCCTCATTAATGTACACACAGCAACCCATATTGACAGAAAAACACAGAATTGTTGACTTTTTGCAGATTTATTAAAAAAGAAAAAAACTGAAATATCACATGGTCCCTAAGTATTCAGACCCTTTGCTCAGTTTTTAGTAGAAGCACCCTTTTGATCTAATACTGCCATGAGTCTTTTTGGGAAAGATGCAACAAGTTTTTAACACCTGGATCTTCTGCCATTCCTCCTTGCAGATCCTCCCAGTTCTGTCAGGTTGGATGGTAAACGTTGTGGACAGCCATTTTTAGGTCTCTCCAGAGATGCTCAGTTGGGTTTAAGTCAGGCTCTGGTGGGCCCCCCCCCCCCCCATTCACGAACAGTCACAGAGTTGTTGTGAAGCCCCTCCTCGTTATTTTAGCTTTGTGCTTAGGGTCATTGTCTTGTTGGAAGGTAATCCTTCGGCCCAGTCTGAGTTCCTGAGCACTCTGGAGAAGGTTTTTCGTCCAGGATATCCCTGTACTTGCCGCATTCATCTTTCCCGCGATGCTGCCACCACCATGTTTCACTGTTGGGACTGTATTGGACAGGTGATGAGCAGTGCCTGGTTTTCTCCACACATACCGCTTAGAATTAAGGCCAAAAAGTCTTGGTCTCATCAGACCAGAGAATCTTATTTCCCACCATCTTGGAGTCCTTTCATTGGTTTTTAGCAAACTCCATGGGGCTTTCATGTGTCTTGCACTGATGAGAGGCTTCCGTCGGACCACTCTGCCATAAAGCCCCGACTGGTGGAGGGCTGCAGTGATGGTTGACTTTCTACAACTTTCTCCCATCTCCCGACTGCTTCTCTGGAGCTCAGCCACAGTGATCTTGGGTTCTTCTTTACCTCTCTCACCAGGCTCTTCTCCCCCGATAGCTCAGTTGGCCGGACTGGCTCATCCCTCTAGGAAGGGTTCTGGTCGTCCCAAACGTCTTCCATTTATGGATTATGGAGGCCACTGTGCTCTTAGGAACCTTAAGTGCAGCAGAATTTTTTTTGTAACCTTGCCCAGACCTGTGCCTTGCCACAATTCTGTCTCTGACCTCTTCAGGCAGTTCCTTTGACCTCATGATTTCCTCATTTTGCGCTGACATGCACTGTGAGCTGTAAGGTCTTATATAGACAGGTGTGTGGCTTTCCTAATCAAGTCCAATCAGTATAATCAAACACAGCTGGACTCAAATGAAGGTTTAGAACCATCTCAAGGATGATCGGAAGAAATTGACAGCACCTGAGTTCAATATATGAGTGTCACAGCAAATACTAATACTTAGGACCATGTGATATTTCAGTTTCTTTTTATTAATCTGCAAAAATGTCAACAATTCTGTTTTTTTCTGTCAATATGGGGTGCTGTGTGAACATTAATGAGGAAAATAAATTCACTTAAATGATTTTAGCAAATGGCTGCAATATAACAAAGAGGGAAAAATGTAAGGGAGTCTGAATACTTTTCGTTTATGAGCAAAAATGACGACATATCCACTGAAAAACAATGCAAGTGATCGCGCTGGCGTCTCCGTGTCCTGCAAAGCGCGCTTCAGCTTCCACTCTCTGCACAAACTATTGGATATAGTGCACTTTTATCTAGGTTTAACGTTTAAACATTTGTTATATGCTTGAACTGTTTTATATTTATAGATTTTATTTTAGTCAAGTTGTGATGATTTGATAAGGCTAAATTGATCAAACATAGGCTAACTCACTGTCTGCCGCTGGCCGCTTAGTCGTTACTTTAAATGCCTAACGTTAATTAGACTGTGAGTAGGCTACTGCTCATGTCTGAAAATAATATATGAAAAACTAAATTATTTTACATAAAAACATTAGGCTATAGCTTATATTTATTTAGTAAATTTTTTAATTAATGTAAAAACTAAAATGAATTGTGTTCAGCACGGTGGGCCGCTTTTGAATTCGTGACGGGCCGTGGGCTGAGAACCACTGGTCTAAGATAATGAAAAATGCTGTAGAAGTACAGTTTGTTGATAGATCACAACAACTAACATGCTTAACCAATGTTAACAAATCACACCTGCTTGAAATTTTTTCCAGTGGTATTGTTTTTGTTGTGTGTGTGTGTGTGTGTCTTGTTGTGTGTGTTTTGTGTTGGTTACTCACAGGTTTCTGTTTGTTCTGCTGTAAGTCTTTCTCCCCATTTCTTCCGATGTCTGAGTGAAACTTTGACACACACACACACACCCACACACACACCCACACACACACACACACACACACACACACACACACACCACACACACACACACACACACACACCACAGTTTAATCATTAAAGCATGTTGATTCCTTCAGTTATACTTCATAACATCATAATTCTCAATGTTATCTATCTTGTTGATAAACAAGATTTTGAATCTCTCTTAATGCTTTGTTTCAGAAGATAATGAAAAAAAAGGAAAAAGTAAAAAATGAAAAAAACAAAAAAAAACAAAAATGTTTTCATGAATGTAGTTTATCAAGTAAAAATAGAAAAAAACATAAAAACAGCACAAAAAAAAACATAACACAAAGACAGCTGCACAGTACATATGAACTTATCACAATACAATAAAAAAATAAAAATCACACAAGAAATGCCAGAGCGTAAGACGATGGCTGATTTCCTAAGTGTTTAAAGCATGTATAGCTATAGGAACAAAAAAGGGTTCAGTTATTAATTATTAGGTAACTCAACTCTCTAAAGTGGGGTTCCTCAAACGCTGTCCTGCAGATTTCAGCTCAAACTCTGATCAAACACACCTAAACAAGCTAATCAAGCTCTCCAGAAGGACTAGACCATTACAGACAGGTGAGTTTGATCAGGGTTTGAGCTGAACTCTGCAGGACTAGATCTGAAGAAGCCTGATCTAAAGTTTACAAACCCTAACCCGATTCTTAACCCCAACAGAATCATTCATTCATTCATTCATTCATCTGGTAAATCTGCAGCTGTTTCTCAGGATCACAAACTCACTGGTGACTTCATTCACTTCACTGGAAAACTGTACTAACTAGTACTGTTAACATGAACTAAACACCTGCTGCGGACTGTTCAGAGCCCAGCTAACAAAAACATGTTCTAAGAGTGCAAAACACAAGTTATGAAAACATCATCTCTGAACGGACTCTGAACATTCTGAAACTAGAACTGTTCAAAAACCATCCGATGAATGTCAGTTACAAGGCTTCAGAAAAATGAATGACGTATAAATAATATTTTTGTGCTAACGTTTGAAAACCTTATTAAAGACCAAATAACTTTGAACATTTCTTTATTAATGCTACTGTAAGAATGTTTGTTCAAAACTTTGAGAGAACCAGATTAAAGGTTAATGGTACAGTTAACTTTAGGCTCTTAAACTGATACACTGACAGTAACTAAACATCATAACTTTAAATAACAATATAGTGACCTTTAACACTTCGTGTCATAGCAATGCACTTAACCTTACCCTAACACACACAAAATGAGTTGTTGGGTGGTTTTGTCAGGCTTCTGGAGGCAAATCTGTCCTCAAAATATGATAAAAAGGAACACATCAACAATAACAGCAATTTACTGTTCAGATGGACAACACAAATAAAACAAAAAGAAAATGAATGAGTCTCACTCTGCTGCAACTCTGATAGAAGCAGCGACTGAATCCCCACACACACCCACACACTACACCCAGACCTGAGTCTCTCACACACACACACACACACACACACTCACACACACACACACACACCACCACACACCACACCACACACACACACACACACACACAACACTCACACACACACACACACACATTCTCTCTTTCTCTCACACACACACACATACACACACAGAACTGAGTCTCTCCACACACACACACACACACACACACACACCGACATGAGTCTCTCTCACACACACACACACACACACACACACACACACGTCTCACAGCACATGATGTTGTGAATCAGTGTGTGGTTTCATCACATAGCTCTGCTTCGGCAGCACCTCTGATGAAACCTTCAGTCACTACTGAAAGATGTGTGGGCAACGTCACACATCACTCAACTATTTGTTTTATAGTATGATGTTTACATCTGTTTATTCCTGTGTATATTCCCAGTGTCCTGTGCCACGAGTGTGATTAATGAATGTGTCGGAGCCGCCGGTGCCCGTTTGTGTGAACATCACCAGACCTGCAAACCACTTCCATTTATAGTCACCGGCCTGCCAGGGTGTGTGTGTGTGTGTGAGAGTGTGTGAGACAGTGTGTGTGTGTGTGTGTGTAATGACATTCTGTCTTAGTGTCTTTTCACCATCATGAATGTCCTCCCGTTTCACACACACACACACACACTCACTTGTGAATCGATTGAAGCAGAATAGTAATAAATAACGACAAGAGTTTGATTCATGTTGCAAATGCTTAGAAATGTTCTGTCTTACTGTGTTGGACTGCAAGACTTCATGTCCCACACACACACACACACAACACACCACACAGTTTATTTGTCCTCTGTGCAGCATCTGGTGTGTTAGCAAAGCGTGTGTCATCTGGAAAAACACCTCAAGATTAATCTGCTGCATTTTAGTTTGACTTTCCTGATCAGAGACAAACGACACACACATGAAAGAACCAGTGAAGCAGTGAAAATCAGTTCTGCAAATCTACCAACAGAAACATTGTTTTTATATTTACCTTTGGATATCAGTGAATTACAGTATCGCACGCACACATCACACCCACCACACACACACACACACACACACACACACACACACACACACACACACACACACACACACACACACAGTAATAGAGTACAAACACTATACTGGATGACAACAGAGCCAGTGACACATGGGTGAAGCACAACACTTTATTCTTATCATTATACTGCTGGTTATGGATATACGGCTGATGACACAAACCTACAAATACAACATGCAACAGGACTCAGGGGTGTATGATTGGTGGTTCAGACAATATGCATGACATCTTACTATGTGAGCCCGACCAATTAAACGAATTGAGTCCCAATTCAGAGGCTGCATCCTTCAAAGGCTGCGAAAGTCAAACCCAGTGCTGTTAAACTAATAGGATTGCTCTTGTCAGACTCAGCTAGTAACAGCGACAGCTGCCACTGATAAGCAACTGGACTGAAAACAAAACAGGGTTCACTACTTGTTTAATTATGCTCACCTTTGTCCACTTATCTGCATAATAAAGTATAAATAATCAATAAAATTGCATCTTAGTAAGACATTACAGCAACATTTTTTTTCTAACTTTAGATATTTGATTAAGTTGAAACCCAATACTTGCACTTAAAGGTGCTGTATGTAACTTTTTTGACTGTACTAAAGCATAAAAATACCATAAAATGTAAGGAAACGTGCTAAGTTCCCATACTTGTTTCTCTGAAAAACAATGCTACAGGCAGGTATTCTACTTTGAAATGAGCCAGTTATTCTACTGTGTGACTCCGCCCACTGCCCAATAGTACCCAATAGTATTTCAATAGCCCAGGTTGCCAGTTGGTGGAAAACAGAGCGTACTGCAGCCACAGAAGTGAGCAAATGAACTGGGTCAGAGATTGTAGATTCTACCCAAACTAAAAAGCCTCGGCATCCATCTAAAAAGCTCTATGAGCAGAGGAATATTAAAACGCGATAAATCAATTCATCAACTTACAGGGTAAGGCTCGTCGCCTTCCTTTTCGCTCGTTCCTGTTACGTATCCTCAATCTGAAAACCTGTATGAGCGGCGAGTCTCAGGAGAAGGGGGCATTTTAACTGCTAGCTGCAATATTACATAGTGCACCTTTAAAAGCCTAAAAAATTGCCGCACAATGAATCTTGGGATAGTCTGTGCTGTGAAGGACCCATCTGATATATCCTTCATGGTCCAGAAACACCACATCTGATGCATTCGGTCTTAAAATGCAGCCTCTGAATTGGCACACAGCTACAGAATGAGAGGACATGTGTGCAGCTGTGTGCTCAATATTAGCGAAGAACTCGAAATGTGATCACCTAGCTGTCATCTGAATTACGGTGTATGAAAATGCAACGTACATGCAGTTACTTCACTGGATTCTGAATCTGTAGCAGCGTTACAGCCCGTTACAACTCAACCCTAATCCTAACCCTGTTAACTCTAACACTTTACTTTGATGGTCACCTTTAAACACTCTGTTGACTATATAACTTTGCAAGTACATGTCCACTTATTCTACTAACCCTAACCTAACAGTCTACTAATACTCTAATGAGAGTTAGTTGACATGTAGTTGTCGAAGTTAATTATAGTTGTCTAAAGGGGACTATCAAATAAAGTTGAACTGTCCTAACATCAGCAGGCAGAGCGGTGTGTGTTCTCCAAGTGTTCAGTTTCATATGTGTGGCGGGTTATTTTATATATGAGCTGAAGTACACATAGCTGGTGAAGGTGAAGCTGTCCTGTAGTTTCTGCGCCACCGTCGGCTCTCAGGCCAGTGTTCTGCGGCGGCTCTCAGCTGAGCTCCTGATCGCCGGTGCTCGCGGGGTTGCCGTGGAGACCCCCGTTGAGCAAGGGCCGTGCGGAGGGCCGTGATTGGCCCATGAGGCTGCTGCGGCGGCTTGTGCTGGAGTTCTTGCGTCTGCTGGGGTTAGCGTGAGCGTCGGGGCAGGACTCCACACGCGTGACCGTGTACAGGCTGCTCTGGCGGTTCTGCTGGAAACGGGTGCTCTGGAGCTCCAGCTCGTCACTGTCCGACATGTGAATGAAGGGACACCAGCGAAACACCTGCTTGAAGCCTGCGCGGAACCTGCGGCAGAAATGCGAGTGAGATAAAACAGCTGGGGAACAGCACTTGACATTACATTTACCTCATGATGGCCATTTAGTGTTAAAGGGTTAGTTCACCCAAAAATGAAAATTTGCCCATAAATTACTCGCCCTCAAGTCATGGTGTATATGACTTTCTTCTTTCAGACGAATCCAGTCGTTCCAATCCAATCAGTTATATAAAAAATGGTCTTTGATCTTTCAAGATGTTTAATGGCACTCAGCGGGTGTTGCATGCATCAGTCCAAAAGAAGTTAAATAAAAATCGCCCTTCCATTAATAAAAAGTGTCTCACACGGCTCCGGGGGGTGAAGAAAGGCCTCCTGAAGCGAATCAATGCGTTTTTGTAAGAAAAATATCCATATTCAAACTATAATAATCACTTTAATGTATCTTTTTTTTCGCTTACGGTTACACAGAAGCAGCTCCGGGTTGATGACGTATGAGTTCAGCGTTGCGTATGCGCCGGTGAGTCTCCTGAAAACCAACGTTTGTTTACAGGAGCAAAGGAAGCAAAGTTTCCTTACTTTAGCAAAGATAAACCAGTCTCCTCTTGGCTTATATCGAAATCCTCCGACATTCTTCTTTACAAATCCTTTTCTGTACTTCTAATAAGTGACCGTTGTTTTGTTTTGATCTCTCCGCTGCGCTTCCGCGTTCGTCACTTCTGAGCGGCGCATGCACAACGCTGACCTTATACGTAATTCCCCTGGAACTGCTTCTGTTTTACAACAGTGAGTGCAAGCTAGATTCAGTGATTATTACGTTTTCTGAATATAGATATTTTTCTTACAAAAACGCATTGATTCGCTACCTCGATTCGAGGCCTTTGTTCACCCCCCGGAGCCATGTTGAGGCACTTTTTATTAAAGGGGGTCATATGAGTCTATTTTCAAAGATATTATTTTGTGTATTTGGTGTAACAGAATATGTTGACATGCTTTAATGTTCAAAAACCCATTTCACATACTGTACATTATTGTAGGTCCTCTATGCCCCGCCCTCCGTTTTCTACAAAGTCCCTCTTTCCGACAAGCGCATTCTGCTCTGATTGGCCAACTGACCCAGTGCATTGTGATTGGCCAAACTGTAAATTTGGAAATGTAACGCCCCTTAGCATAATCGCTTCAGCTTTCAAAGTAACGTTAAATATCAAGACAGTTAATAATGTCATTAGTTTTACTATCAGTTCAAGCCCGAAATGGGAACAGAGTCGCGTGACAGACACAATGATGATGCAGTACACAAGCCGCGGTTAAGACAACTGACGTGCTATGATTTCTGACAAGCAGTTCACTCTCCTGTGATGTGACCCCGTTCCCCTCACACACACACACACACACCCCCCACACACGATGCGTTACTCTGCGTTGCGCAAACTCCGCATTTGAACAGTCAATAAGCAAATACTTAAACTAATACAACATACTTACAGTCACTGATCAGAATTGCCGATTGTCATGCAAATCGGAATTTTTGTATTTATTATTTATTTTTAGAAATAGCCTTTGTGCACAGCCAGCCTTGTACTCTTCTAGGTTCAAAAAACTGTCGTCCATAAAATGCAATGCTGTTCTGTTGTAAGTGATCTTAAAGGTTCCTAAATGCATCTACTTTTGGAAGGGCAAATAAAGTGCTTTTGCTTTCGCACGGAAACACACAGCGTCTCCCTGACATGAATGCTCCAACACTACTGCGGTTCCTGAAACCACACCTTCTTTCCTTGCGTGAACATTTGGGCGGTGTTATGCAAATCTTCCCACATAGTTATGTAGATATGTGGGGGCGTGTTAGAACGAGTCGTTTTAGGGGGGCGTGGTTGACTCTTAACTTTTATAAAGAATATCTCTTTGGATTTGAGACTTTAGTCTTTGCAACTTTACAGATCTTCTTTATGCACCAAGAGGTTGTAACACTCCAAAGAGAAATGAAAAAAATGAAATCGCATCATATGACACCTTTAAAGGCGCCTTTTTTATTAACTTCTTTTGGACTGATGCATGCAACACCCGCTGAGTGACATTAAACAGCTTGAAAGATCAAAGAAAATTTTTATGTAACTCCGACTGGATTCGTCTGAAAGAAGAAAGTCATATACACCTAGGATGACTTGAGGGTGAGTAATTTATGGGCTGATTTTCATTTTTGGGTGAACTAACACTTTAACTATTTCTCCACCATTAACAGAATTTTACATCTTTCTGTGTTTTCACTATTATACAGTAGGAGGTCTTCTAAGCAGATGCATATGTAAAATAACGCAATCATCAATATTAAACAGCATATAAATCAAAACGGCCTAATGTTATTGAATGAAATGTCGACCCAGTAAGTGGTTTAGGACTGTGAAGCTTTGGGGTGTTGATGGAATCGATCTACTCCATCTGTGTTTTGATCATCAATCTGAATCTGATACAGACGTAGTCTTTCACAAAAACACTATTTTCCTTTCTTTTTTTCAAAATGTTGCTTTTTTTATTATTAAACTTACATCCAAGTGTTGATAAAAAGAATGCATGAAGCTAGAATAAAACTTTTTTTTAAGCAGAGGCTCTATTCTTTCTTTTAACCTATCACATATGTTCAGATATTCTTACTACAAATTATTCTGGGGGCCATGCCAATTTTGTGAAAATGATCAAAAATGCTGGCGGTGGCTGGCAACTTAAAAAAAAAAAAACCGCTGGCAGGGAAAGAGTTAATGACACGTTAGTTTGCTACAAAAGTGAACTTTAAGAAGAACATATCGTAAATTGTAAATGCAAATTTAAATCATATCTAAAATACATATTTAAATGTATGCATTCGGTGATGTTTGTGTGTGAGCGGTACCTGCTGTTGAGGCAGCAGTAGATGATGGGGTTGTACATGGAGGAACTCATGGAGAGCCACAGCACTGACAGATACACCTGCTGGATCGACTTGATCCTCTTCAGCTTCCGGTTGAAGCTCGTTACGATGAAATACACATGATATGGAAGCCAACAGATGGCAAATGTTACCACCACGATCACCATCATCTTCACAACCTACAAAAACATCACAACAACCTTGGCCATAAAACTGAGAACACACACATACACACATACACACGTGTGTGCGGCCAACTACATTTAAATAAATCAAATAGGCTAAAATATTACCAGTTTTTCTACTGTAATTATGACAAAACTGACTTCATATTTGACAGGAGACTTCAAGCAGGCCTCATTTGACTCAGACTAGCAAGCAGACTATAAATAGTGACATCTCAACCTCCTAGCCACACCCTAGCAACCACCCCATAGACTTCCATTGAAAAGGATGAGAGGAATATCTCTGGTTCAGAACATTGTAGAGACAAACAGGTGGGCTCTTTGGACTCAGACTGCCTGACAACTGTCTAACCACGCCCTAGCAACCACACAGCACCCTAGCAATCACTCAATAGACTTCCATTAAAAAGGATGAGAGGAACATCTCTGGATCAGAACATCGTATAAGCCATAGTTCAGCTCCAGAACACCGAACAGCATGTGCTTTCACTTGTTTGACATAGCTGTCCATTCAAACATCAGAGTTTGTTCACTAACTTTAGCCTCTAGTTTATTAATTTAAGCCCCGGTTGAGAACCGCTGTTCTAAATGAACAAACGCAGATATGGACGATACATGAGAAGATCAGCAGAAGAGCACAAGCACCTTTCTCTTGGCCTGCAGGTGACCCTGGAGGTTTTCTGAGGAGCGTCCTGGAAATCCTCCGCCCCACAGCGTGAGTCCGACCCTGCTGTAGGTGGCAGCCATGAGCACCAGAGGCAGGAGATACACCAGCACTGCCACGATCACGTGATATCTAACAAACACACACATGCAAATCAACCTGTGACAGGGAACAGAGGGTTCACACTCAATGGAAACGACAGTTGTCTGTCTCTCACATGAAGGCGTCGTCGTCGCGCCGCGGCCAGGCCACGTAGCACACCGTCCTGTGTGGCCTCACTTCGGTTATGGAATAGAAGCAGAGTGGAAAAGCCAGAAACGCAGCCAGAATCCACACGCATGCAATCATGCCTTTTGTGGCTGTTGCTGAGAGGCGTGGCTTCATTGGGTGGATGATCGCCATGTACCTGATCAAAGAGGAAGTGACACAGGAAGTGACCCTGGATGTATTTCACCTGTACATCTTAAAAATAAAGGTTCTTTATTGGCATTGATGGTTCCATGAAGAACCTTCAACATCTTTCCATCGCACAAAAGGTTCTTTATAGAGGCTGATCGAGAGTGGATTTTACCGATAATTATAACTAGGTTGAAATGTTCAAGTTCAGTATCTAGTTTGTTTATTTCTAAGGCACATTTAAGCACGGATACGGTCGACTACACAATGAATGAGCAACAAACAAATTAAAAACATGAAAGAGCCAAACACAACCACATATGTGTCTCTGCAGCACAAAAGCAGTGTTAAGTCGCTGGGGGATATTTGTAGCAATAGCCAACAATACATTGTATGGGTCACAATTATACATTTCTCTTTTATGCCAAAAATCATTAGGATATTAAGTAAAGATCATGCTCCATGAAGATATTTTGTACATTTCTTACCGTAAATATATCAAAACTTAATGTTTGATCAGTAATATGCATTGCTAAGAACTTAATTTGAACAACTTTAAAGATGATTTTCTCAATATTTAGATTTTTTTGCACCTTCAGATTCCAGATTTTCAAATAGTTGTATCTCAGCCAAATATTGTCCTATCCTAACAAACCATACATCAGTGGAAAGATTATTCATTCAGCTTTCAGATGATACATCAATTCCTTATGACTGGGTTTTGTGCTCCAGGGTCACATATTAAAAGCCAAGGAGAAGAGATGCGTTTTTGAAACAGGATTTGAAGAGTGGACATACTGCTGCTCTTTCTCCACTAATGTAGCATCTAGTCAACAAATGATTTACTTTATAATGACATGAAAACATGCACTACGGTATACACATTGTTTAATTTTCTGTTTTAAATCGACTTCTGAAGTGTCCCGCTCTGTAGTGTGCAGTGAAGAACTGAAAGGTTCTTTGGGAGGCTAAAACAGTTCTTCTGTGGCATCACAGTGAAAACCCCATTTTGGAACCTTTCTTTTTAAGAAGGTGGGAGCAATCATTCTTTTCACCAATTCAGGCATGCAGATGTATGAGGTTCCATTTGTGCCAAAAAAGACTTGACTGCTTTAAACTAAACATTTGTCAGTGTCTAAGATCATTTAGTATAGGTTGATGTGTTTGTTCTATAAGTTGTTTTATTCAGTCTCCTTCCAAACTTTGCAATCAAGATTAAACATAATAAAAATAATAATTCCTCTATAGTGAAAACCCTTGTTAATGTTCATTATTTTTTAGGGGAACGGCATCCTCCTTCATTCTCTGAAAAACTTTATTATTTTAAATATGGCAAAGCTTTTTATGTTACAATTCCTTTACTTTTTTTATCAGATTTTACAACTAAATGTTCCATGATTTCCTTTAAAAAAAATAAAATAATACAAATAATAAAACTCTATTCAACAAAAATCAACAGTTCTGCTTGTTTATTCATTATTTAACTTTAAGCAATTATTGACCTAATTTTGTACAGTTTAATTTTCCGGCAGATCAGACAGTTATTTCTGTTTGTAACACAAGGTGAAGTTGCTGTGCACAACTCTACATGTTTACTGTTGATATGCGGGGCCCCGGCAGAGATTGTACCTGTGGGCTCTATTTGAAATCATGCAAAAAGCACGGATAAATTAATAAAACAAAGATACAAATTAAACAATGCTTTAGGTTTTCAGGTTTGTAGGTGTTCAGGTACAAACATTTAATAATCAAATGTAAAATAGCGTTGCACAGTTTTCACTGTGTATTTTAAATGTAGATTCATCTTTGTTAAAGCACTTTAAACTCAATGTTTAATAGGTACCCAGTGCAGTGTTGACAGAACCGGGCTAATAGGGTCATACTTCCTGGTTCTAGTAAGAACTCTATCTGCTGCATTTTGGACCAGCTGTAGTTTGTTTATTAAGCGTGCAGAACAACCACCCAATAAAGCATTACAACAATCTAACCTTGAGGTCATAAACGCATGGATTAACGTTTCTGCATTTGACATTAAGAGCATAAGTCATAATTTAGATATATTTTTAAGATGTAAAATGCAGTTTTAGAAATGCTAGAAACATGGCTTTCTAAGGAAAGATTGCTATCATATAGCACACTTAGGTTCCTAACTGATGATGAAGAATTTACAGAGCAGCCATCAAGTTTTAGACAGTGTTCTAGGTTATTATGTGTGGAGTTTTTAGGTCCTATAATTAACACCTCTGTTTTTTTCAGAATTTAGCTGTAAGAAATTACTTGTCATCCAGTTTTTTATATCGACTATGCAATAGTATATGCACTATGCAATAGTTAGCCTATGTGTTCAGTAGTTATGATATCTACTGAGCGTTATGTGTACAGTCTTAGGGAACAGGGAATGCTTTCTTCAAGTTTCGTTATGATCATTACCACCTGAAACCTTCCTTGGGCAAAATAGGACACAGCTGCACACAAACCCTATATTGCACCGGTGTTGTGTCTTAAATCTTGCTTATACTTATCAAGCCCTGAATGGTTTAGCACCTCAGTATTTGAACGAGCTCTTATTGCATTATAGTCCTCCACGTCCGCTGCATTCTCAAAACTCTGGCAATTTGATAATACCTAGAATATCAAAATCAACTGCGGGCGGCAGATCCTTCTCCTTTTTAGCACCCAAACTCTGGAATAACCTACCTAACATTGTTTGGGAGGCAGACACACTCTGTCAGTTTAAATCTAGATTAAAGACCCATCTCTTTAACCTGGCTTACACATAACACACTAATATGTTTCTAATATTCAAATCCGTTAAAGGTTTTTTAGGCTGCATTAATTAGGTCAACCAGAAACGGGGACACTTCCCGTAACACCCGATGTACTTGTTACATCGCTAGAAGAATGGCATCTACGCTAATATTAGTCTGTTTCTCTCTTATTCTGAGGTCACCGTAGCCACCAGATCCAGTCTGTATCCAGATCAGATGGTCACTGCAGTCACCCGGATCCAGTACGTATTCAGACCAGATGGTGGATCAGCACCTAGAGAGGACCTCTACAGCCCTGAATGTCAGCGGAGATCAGGACAACTAGATGAGCCCCAGAGACAGATCCCCAGTGAAGACCTTGTCTCCTAGACGGCCACCGGGACAAGACCACAGGAACCAGACCAGTTCTCTGCACAATCTGACCTGTGTTGCAGCCTGCACTTCAACTGCTTGTTTCGCTGTGTCGAGAGAACTGACCCCCCGACTGAGCCTGGTTTCTCCCAAGGTTTTTTCTCCATTCTGTCACTGATGGAGTTCTGGTTCCTCTGGATTGCTTAGTTGGAGACACTTCATTTCCAGCGATATCGTGGACTTGATTGCACAGACACTATTTAAACTGAACTGAGCTGGATGATGACATCACTGAACTCAATGAAGAACTGCCTTTAACTGAAAATTGAGTGTTTACTATTGTCATTTTGCATTATTGACACACTATTTTCCTAATTAATGCTGTTCAGTTGCTTTGACACAATCTGTACTGTATAAAGCGCTATATAAAAAAAGGTGACTTGACTTGACTTAGACTTTTTGTAAATTTGCCATGAATTGTGGAGATGAATCTTGACTTTCACTAATGAAGAGAATGTAGATCAGCTAATGATAAACCATCTCATGAACCTTCAAATGGAAAGCATATATAGACAGACTGCACTGCAATTTCTCATAAAGTGCTGCATGCAAAAGCAAAGTTTGCCTTTCTGATTTTGTATTTTCGCCTTTGTGTCCATATTTCTTTTCTATATGTAATGTTTTTTTTGTCAGACCACTAGTAAAGTGTAACTGTGAATCCTATCCAGTCTCTTTCAATCAATATCCCACATACAGTAATGTGTAAATTTGTACTTTTGAAATGGAAATATGGCATACAGAAGAAGTGCAGCCTTCTGCATTTCAATACAGTAACTGTGATCCAAACTGCTGCCATAGTTTATATCAGGTAATACTAACAGAGTGCACTGTTATATTGAATAAGCATTGTGACTATCTTGTTTGTGAACAATGACTCAAGGACTTTTCATTCTGATGGCACTGATATGTTCATTGATATAAATAATTACTTTTGAGAGATGAACTAAAGATTTTGAGTAAGTTACAGGCTTTTGCAGGTAATCCATTGTGTGCTGCTGTTTGTACGAATTGTTTTGAGAAATGCTCATACTTCTTTGCAAATATTAAGGATGATTTGAGAAATGCACCAAAGCGACTGAGAAAAACTGTAAATGGCATCATCAGTATCTGCAGATATGCATGAAGACTGAACTCATATCATACTAACATGAGTGAGTGTGTGTGTGTGGAGTGAGTGAGTGTGTGTGTGTGTCTGAGTGTGTGTGTGTCTCAGTGTGTGTGTGAGTGAGTGAGTGTGTGTGTGTAAGTGTGTGTGAGAGTGAGTGAGTGAGTGAGTGTGAGTGTGTGGGTGTGTGTGTGTCTCAGTGTGTGTGTGTGAGTGAGTGACTGAGTGTGTGTTTGTGTGTGGTGTGTGTCTGAGTGTGTGTGTTGTCTCGTGTGTGTGTGTGTGTAGTTGTGAGGAGTGAGTGAGTGAGTTGTGTGTGTGTGTGTGTGTGTCTGAGTGTGTGTGCGTCTCAGTGTGTGTGTGTGTGTGTGTGTGTGTGTGTGTGTGTGTGTGGAGGAGTGATGAGTGAGTGTGTGTGTGTGTGTGTGTGTGTGTGTGTGTGATGAGTGAGTGAGGTGTCTGAGTGTGGGTGTGTGTCTCATGTGTGTGTGTGTGTGTGTGAGTGAGTGGTGTGTGTGTGTGTGTGAGTGAGTGAGTGTGTCTGATTGTGTGTGTGAGTGTGTGTGTGTGTGTGTGTGGTGTGAGTGAGTGTGTGATGTGTGTGTGTGTGAGTGAGTGAGTGATGTGTGTGTGAGTGAGTGAGTGAGTGAATGAGTGAGTGTGTGTGTGTGTGAGTGAGTGAGTGAGTGAGTGAGTGTGTGTGTGTGTGTGTGTGTGAGTGTGTGTGTGTTGTGTGTGTCTTCAGTGTGTGTGGTGTGAGTGAGTGAGTGAGTGATGAGTCTGAGTGTGTGTGTGTGTCTCAGTGTGTGTGTGTGTGAGGGTGAGTGCGTGAGTGAGTGTGTGTGTGTTGTCTCAGTGTGTGTGTGTGTGAGGTGGTAGTCAGTTAGTGTTTGTGTGTGTGTCTCGAGTGTGTGTGTTTGTTGAGTGCGTGAGTGAGTGAAGTGAGTGTGTCTGGAGTGGTGTGATTTTGTCTCATGTGTGTGTGTGTGTGTGTGGGTGAGTGATTGTGTGTGTGTGTGTGTGTGTTGTGTGTTAGAGTGAGAGAGTGTTAGTGTCTGTTTGTGTGTGAGTGAGTGAGGGAGTCGATGTGTTTCTGCAATGGGTGTGTGTAGTGAGGTGAGTGAGTGAGTTGTGTGTGTCTCGATGTGTGTTGTGGTGCGTGAGTGAGTTAGATGTGTCGAGTGTTTTTGTGTGTGTGTGTTTGTGTGAGTGAGAGAGTGTGAGTGAGTGAGTGAGTGTGTGTGGATGAGTGAGTGAGTGAGTCTGAGTGTGTGTGTGTGTCTCAGTGTGTGTGTGTGTGTGAGTGAATGGAGTGATTGAGTGTGTGTGTGTGAGTGAGCTGCGTGAGTGATTAGTTGTCTGGTGTGTGTTGTGTGTCTCAGTGTGTGTGAGTGGTGAGTGAGTGAGTGAGGTGGTGTGTGTGGTGTGTGTGTGTGTGGTGTGTCTGTGTGTGTCTGAGTGTGTGTGTGTCTCAGTGTGTGTGAGTGAGTGTGTGTGTGTTGTGGTGTGTGTGAGTGAGAGAGTGTGAGTATGAGTGTCTCATGTGTGGTATTGGTGGGAGTTGAGAGATGTGAGTGTGTGTCTCAGTGGGTGTGAGCTGTGTGGTGTGTGTGTGTGTGGAGTGAGAGAGTGTGAGTGGTGTGTCTCAGGTGTGTGTGGGGTGAGTTTGTTTGTTTGTGTGTGTGTGTGAGTTAGAGAGTGTGAGTGTGTGTGTGTGTGTGTGTGTGTGAATGAGTGATGAGTGTGTGTGTGTGTGTGTGTGGTGTGTGTGTGTGTGTGTGTGATTGTTAGTGTGAGTGTGTGTGAGTGAATGAGTGATGTGTGTGTGTGAGTGTGTGTGTTGATTGAGAGAGTGTGAGTGTGTGTGAGTGAGGAGTGAGTGAGTGTGGGTGAGTGATGAGTGAGTGCGAGGTGGTGTGTGTGTGTGGTGTGTCTGCCGTTTGTGTGAGTGAGTGAGTGATTGAGTGAGTGTTTTGTGTGTAGTGTGTGTGTGTGTGTGAGTGAGAGAGTGTGTGTGTGTGTCTCAGTGTGTGTGAGTGAGTGTGTGTGTGTGTGTGTGTGTGAGGAGAGGGGTAGTGGGTGTGTGAGTGTGTCTGTTGAGGTGTGTGTGAGTGTGTGGGCACACCTGTCTAAGGCGATGGCGCTTACATCGAGTAGATGCTGGCGAACACTGCGGTGACCGGGTAGAAGTTCTGGAAGCGGCAGTACGCGCTGCTGAAGTACCAGTCCCCGTGCGTTCCGTACACGAAGTTCACCAGCGCGTTGAGCGCGGCCACGCACACGTCAGACACCGCGAGATTGAGCAGAAAGTAGTTGGTGACGGTCCTCATCCTCTTGTGCGCCACGATGATCCAGATGACGATCAGGTTCCCGGTCACGGCCACCAGCAGAACCAGCGCGAACGCGAGCGACCAGAGCGCCACGCGCCACGGAGGCTGCGCGAACCTGTTGGTGTGGTTGAAGTTTGAGGAGTTTCTTGATGAGGACATGATTCGCTGTGAAGACGACACCTGTCTGTCTCTCTCTCTCTCTCTGCCTGTCTATCTGCACACAGGAGGAGCTGTGTGTGTATGTGTGTGTGTGTCTGAGAACAGCCTCCACAGGGGCGGAGAGTTCATGAAACCCCAGAATAAATCAGTCTAATAACACTATGTGTGAACATTTGTTCAAGCATCATATGATTCATCTCTATTACATGATACTGTTTATTCTACTTTCATGCATTTGGTGTTTCATATTTTCTTTCAGCATTCAAGGTTTTTGCATTTGAGGATTAATTCAAGAATTATTTCATATTCAGGAAGAGAAGAAGAAAAAAACAACTCAAAAAGGAAAAATATATTTGTTTAAATAAATATGACATCTTATGTGCAAAAATCTGCTCTTAATTTTGTCTGCAAACGCTGCCATTAAACAACTACTTCACTTTTCTTTTCTTTTCTTTTTTTTACTGCAAAAATATTTATATAAAGAGATATGTAAGTATAAAGTTTGTTTAATTTGGGCCAAATCTCAGAATAAGGAGGACAGACTCCGAGATTACAGACAGAAAGACCAATCTCTAAAGCAAAAACAACCAGTTAACATAATGGATAGAAATCTTTAATGCGCATTTTTACACAAATGTGAACTGTATTTACAGAGCATTAAAAACATAGTACATCAGAGTTCAGATTGACTGCTTTGTGTGCACAAAATCAGTAGAAAAATATTCTTTAAAAAATGAAAACAGACGGAATGTTGCACTGAAGGCAGAAGCTCGCGACACACAGTCATACGAAGCATGATAATAGTAAAACACAAACACGTTTAACACACGAGAGAATCCTAGAACGCATCAACAACACAAACCATCAGAGAACATCATTGCTTCGAAGGTCCCGTCCATTTACAGAACCAACCAATAGCAGCAGAGAGAACGCAGAGAGGAGAGTGTCGGTTGCAAGGGCAGTTGGATCCTGCTATTAAGACCAGGTGTGAAATAGTGAAGCCTGTTTGACAGTCGGCAGACACACTGGCAGTTGGTGTCACGAGGGCTAGATTATCACACTACAGTGCCCCGCTGATCGTCATCCCCACAAAACACTGCAGACTTGCTATACCTGCGCAGACACAAACTCTACTCAGTTTACAGCTCAAATATCAGAGTCATTCTGATGCCCCTCCTCGTGTAAACTGATTTTTGTGACAATCACGGTTTGTCATACTTTGTTATTTATTATGGCTGTTTATAAATTGTAGTAACCCAGAAATCAGTGTAGTTTCTGTAATGCAGCAAAAACAGTGTAAGTGAACATCTACTGATGATCGCTGTTGTTTTGCTGATGTGCTGCAGATGCAGGAAGTGTGAAGCAGGCCGAACACACACACACACACACACTTACTAGTGTCCGTTTCAGTCTGTGGTGTTTATAAGTGAGCAAATGATTGTGTGATTATCTGAAGTTTGTGATCACAGACGCTTCACGTTACAGAAGCTCGGTTTCTCGCGTTGTTTTTCGCTCTGAAACATGTCAGAACACAATATATAACGCAGCTTGAGTCTATAAGGGCTGCTTTAGCACTGTTTCTGTTTCAGCTCAACTACTGTCATGGCGGAGCAACAGGTTAGTGTAACTGTCCACATGTTTACAGCAGCTGCCTGATAATGAACACATCTGCTGTAGGAAACACCATCGCCCTCTGGAGTGCTAGAGACACTACTGTCACAGTGAGACGAACAGAGGTGCTTGTCATACAGACCAAAACAACTGACACCACACACACACTCACACTCACACACACACACACACTCACACTCTCTCTCTTTTTGGAATGATGCAGTGTAGGGGGCATGATTCATAGACGTCTTGTTCCTCTGTCTCTGTTCAATTGCAAGTTGCTATATCTCAGGTGTGAGTGTGTGCAAGTGTGAGCGTGTGTGAGTGAATATGTGTGTGTGTGTGTGTGTGAGAGCGTGCATGTGTGTGAATGTGTGTGTGTGCACATGTAAGTGACTGTAAGTGATTGTGAGTGTGTGTGGTTAATTGAATGTGTTATATTCATATTCTGACCGTGCTAGTGTTATACGTGCGCAGGTAAATCTGTCTCTCGATCCGACAGTCTCGGAAGTGTCGTCAGAAAGAAAGCATTGGCTGTAGACGCCAGGTCCGCGGACCGTTAGAGAACACACACAGACCCCCTATGAGGTCAACCGTACTAGAGACGGGAAGCGGGGTATCGGAGCGGCCGTCGCCCTCCTCGCAGACCAGCGGACCACCACTGTCACCCTGTAAACACACACAGATTCATCACACACACACACACGCACTCATGATGTCATGTGAGCACACACATGCGCAGCGCACACTCACCATGCATGAGTCGATGGTTCCCGCCTCGTATCCGGCACAAAGCATGCGTGACGTGATGGTCTTCATGTTGAAGTAAGACTGACACTGAGAGACCGAGATGATCCGCACCTCTCCCTCCTGGAGCTTAAAACTCAGGCAGTCTGTGGTAGTAACAGACACACACACACACACGACAGACACACACACACACACACAGACAGCAGACCCACAGACACAGTACATCAGAAACAGATCAGGCGACGACAAGCACAGACACAGACACACTTCACAGACAGCAACAGTACACAAACACAACACACAGACACAGATTCACAGACACAGACAGGGCAGACAAGCGATACACACCGACACAGACACAATCATACACTATATCCAGACCACACATCAGACACACACAGACACACACAGACACAGACACACACACAGACACAGACACAGACACAGACACACACACAGACACACAGACACAGACAGTCATAGCAGGAAAAAAAACAGACACACGACACAGAACACACATATCATCCAGCAGACAACACAGTCACACATGCACAGACACCACTAGCATACACATACACATCACACTATCTTACACACCCTACACCATATTCCCATGACATTTATCTGATCTGACACCATTCTGCTGACTAATGTGATTAGAGATTAAAGTGCAAGTATCAGTTTAGTGCTGTCAAAAGAACCAGTCCTTTGGTACCAATCTGACACTTCAATGATTTTTGCTCTGAAGTGGTCAAAGCAGAAGAGTAGATGCTCCACTGGCTGAACAGTAACAGTATTTCCGTTTATGGCAACATATGGCAGCTTCAGTCTAGTCTAGCAGTACAGACTCACTCTTCCACAAACACATCCATCAGCAGGGCTGGTAGGTTACTTACAGATTGTAGTCCGTTACCGATTCCAAATTGCACGACAAAAATTGTAGCGAGTAACGTGATCCATTACATTACTCATTTTAGGTAATGAGTAAGCGTTCACTTCCAGAGTGAACGAAGGCGCGTACTGCTGCCGCTGCTTCTTGACGGTTTTAGTTTGCTTGTTTATTTAAAATGTTTGATTACTGTTGCCTTTTCTGGTCGTTTTTAACTAGAAGGATCAAAGGATCGTTTATACCTAATTCAGGAAATCTGCGGCTCAGTGATCTTTACTGACTGGTTAACCAAACACGGCCTCTGATGACGCTTTGTTTTCACAGAGGGAAATCAGCAACTCAGTTTTAACTAAAAGGATCAATGGGACTGTTTTATCCAAAAACGGAATCAGCAGTTCAGTGATTCTTAATCTGCACCTGACTGATTAACCTGACGCTACCTAACGTGGCTTTTGACGACGTTCCATTTTCTCAGCGTTACCCTGGAGTTTGTATTCAACAATGTGGATTAGCCGACTTTTCATGTGAATTATATTTTATTCATCATCCATTGACATCGATTCTCTAATATACTGCGGTGGAACTTTTTTCATTGCGATTCCATGTCACTGAACCACCACTGACCCTTCAATCTCACCAGGATATTATCTACTATCCTCGGCAGGAGTACATACATCGTGGGTCACGACGGAATTATGTCTACGATGACACCGGTCCAATACGATCATTCTGTATTCTTAACTTTACTGAGTTCTAAATCTCAAAATGTTATTACATTGGGTGATTTTAATATACATGTGGACAATGTCAACAATACTCTCACTAGGGATTTTATATCATGCCTTGATAGTTTTGGAATACAGCAATTTGTCAATTTTCCAACTCATTGTAAAGGCCATATTCTTGACCTTATTTGTTGTTCTGGTGTAACACCTTCCAACTGTCATGCTTTAGACTTGCCCATATCAGATCATAAGTTAATATCATTCAGTGTTAACTTAATGGTTGAAAAAAACAATATGGGTCGTTCCATTTCATTTCGCAATATCAAGAACATCGATCTATCTGCTCTTTCTGATGGACTGGACAGTTTCTTCAGGAGCAATGCTTTCTCTACTCCTGATGACTTGGTTTCTTATTATAACGAGGGACTGCACAGTGTGCTTGATACACTTGCACCTTTAAAAACTCGAACTGTTTATTTTACTCATTCTGCACCTTGGTTTACACCAGAACTAAGACAGCTTAAAACTAAGGGGTGTCGCTTGGAACGTTTATACATTAAAACTGGACTCAATGTTCATAAAGATATGTACACAGATCATATGCTCTTTTACAAGAATGCTCTTCTAACCGCTAAATCTGATTACTACTCTAATATAATTGGGTTAGATGAAGGGAATACAAGGTCATTGTTTAATACAGTAAATAATATCCTACGTATTTATTTTCTCTCTCTGGTATACTAACTGATATTACACACTCGTCTCTCAACTCTGGTGTGGTTCCTTCATCTTTTAAGGTTGCTGTAATCACTCCAAGACTTAAGAAACCGGGAGCTGACCCTAATAATTTTGCCAACTTTTGCCTAATTTCCAATTTGCCCTTTCTCTCAAAAAATTTGGAAAAAGTTGTTGCATCTCAGGTTCATTCCCATCTTTTAAAAAATAGCCTGTTTGAAAAATTCCAATCCGGTTTCCGGCCTTTGCATAGTACAGAGACTGCCATGGTAAAAGTTGTTAATGATCTGCTGATGTCAGCCGATTCTGGACTATTACTATACTTATTCTACTCGATTTAACTGCGGTCTTTGATACAATTTATCATCAAGTTCTCTTAGATAGACTACTCTCTATAGGTATTACTGGTGTCCCTCTTAGTTGGTTCAGATCTTATCTCTCTGGGCGCACACAATTTGTTCAACTTAAAAATTTCAGATCATACGTTTCACCTGTTACAGCTGGTGTTCCTCAAGGCTCTGCACTGGGCCCTCTTTTATTTATTATTTATTTACTACCCCTTGGTTACATTTTTAGGAAATATGGCATCAGTTTTCATTGCTATGCCGACGACACCCAGCTTTATCTGTCTTCTAAGACAAATTCTACCCTTCTTTCTTCCTCTCTTTTGGGTTGCTTAGAAGAGATTAAATCCTGGTTTTCGCGTAACTTTCTCAAGCCGAATATTGACAAAACAGAAGTTCTCCTTCTTGGTACCAAATCTAATTTGTCAAAATCCAATAGTTTTTCACTTTCTGTTGATAACTCTATAATCTCCCCATCTGCTCAGGTTAAAAGTCTAGATTCTACTTCTCACTTTTAAAACTCTTCATAATTTTGCACCACCATATCTCTCTGATTTGCTTCATATTTACATCCCGAAGCGTACTCTCAGATCTTCTTCATCTGTTTCCCTTATTGTACCCTCTGTTCGTTTAGTCATTATGGGGTCCAGGGTGTTAAGCTGTGCTGCTCCTCATCTCTGGAATTCTCTTCCACAATCTATACGAGAAAGTGACTGTCTGACTACTTTTAAATCATGTCTTAAAACTTACTTGTTTAAATGAGCTTTCTCTGATTAATTTTAAATTATTTAATGTCAATAGTTGTATTGATGTTTTGATTTTATGATTATCACTCCACTGTACGGTGTCCTTGAGTGCTTTGAAAGGCACCTTTAAATAAAATGTATTATTATTATTTTTATTAGTATTAAATTATTATAATCATACTACTTTTAGATTACTTTTGACCTAACTAGTTTATCCTATTGATTTAAATAGGATAATCTTATACAGGGTATATACAGGAATCGTGGAGTTAAATTTAATACCTTTGAAGACCTTTTTTAAGACTCTTTCCTTACATTTTAAGACTTCATCGCCACTCCAAGTTTTAACCGGTTACATTGGCGAAACTTTAACTTACATTTACTATATATTGATTATAAGATAGCACAACTAAACAGACTTACTTTGTGATAACTCCTTATCAATACAACATAATTCAGGAGGGGGGAACGAAGCACAAATTATAAATAAAGCTCTCCGAGCTAACGGGACAATGAGTTCACACGATATATTAAAAATATGTATTTGTCACATTAACTCTTATAACTGTCTGCAAACCATAGCTGTTTTGTGGAGCACTTCTCATGACAAACACCTGACTGATCAGACAGTTTACCTGTGATTACGGAGCGCTTGATTTGATGCACACTTGACAAAGCATCCCAAGCCCATGCTGGTAAAAAAAAAAAACAGCCCAAAGTAGCGCAATTACCTTGTTCCAAATATAAAGATGTCATTTCCATCCCTAAAATACATATTTTACAGTCACTGTTATGCACATTTATCATACACACCGCTTAAATGCTTCCTACTAGTGTGGCCCAAAACATTTAGCACAGTTTTATTACAGGTAGAATGCAAAATGTTTGAGTACAAGCATTTCAACCAAATGTAATTTATGCAATATTTCAAACATTTAACCCACTGGGGAAAATCAACCCATGGCAACAGTTTAAAAGCAGCCCAATTTCGTGGAAAAAAACAACATCAACCCTGCATCCAACACCAGCTGCAGAAGTCAGATTTGACTGATCACGGGTCAAAAGTAAGGAGAGATAACAGACAAGATGTTGGAGGATTTTCTCGTCAACAGATCCCGAGCTCATTGACAAATATCTTTTATCGTTTACACAGTGCGCGCGCGATCGCGAAATCTAAAGTGAGCTGCGAGCGCTCATTGAAAAGGGATTTAAATATCCCACATATTGATAGCGGCGCCCTGATAAATTATATACAATATTAGAATGTTTGCAGAAGCGGACACAAAAATGGTGGGAGCGGATGGGAGCGTCCTGTAATGGTGAGCAGTTCAGCGAGAGCAGGATCAGCAAGCCCCGGCTATCACGCAGCGGCGCTGTCAGTCAGTGAGCGCCAACACACGACCTCAAATAAACTACACAGAACCCCACTATTCGACAAATATACATCATGAAAAGATGATACAAAATGTAATACCTTGGAAAATGGCATTTAAGACTTTTTAATACTTTTTAAGGGCCTTAATTTTCTCTAAATTGATTGATCAACTTTTAATACTTTTTAAGACCCCGCGGACACCCTGTTATACCATATTGATATAAAAATACAAAATGAAAGAAAATATATTCCGTTCGTTATTAACAACATGAAGTGCATTAAACATTACATCAAGATTTACCAAACTGCAGGGGGTTCGTAAGTAACAAAAGTAATGTAGTCTGATTACGAGTATTTAAATTTACATTTATATGTAATCAGTCACTACCCAGCACTGTCCATCAGTCACTGCATCACTGGCTGCAGGAGCTCACGCTGAGAGAAAACTAGCAGCCTCTGATGCTGATAAATCTACATCAGCATCAGTGCTGGAAAGAGCTGCCCGGCTTTATAGGACAACTACAACTCTGCCAACTAGGGCTGTGCAAAAAATCAAATTTTTCAAATTTTTTTTTATTATTAAATTATATTTATGTTATTGATATATATTCTCTTAAATATTTTTTATACTAATTATTAATTAATCTATTTTTGATTTTTTCTTTTACTTTTATAGTTTACTCTAATCATTTTTTTTAATTTTACTTTTTTTGTTTATTTATTCATAAATATTTTTTTGTACGTTGTTTAATAATTATGTTTTTCTTATTTGTATTCTACATTAATATTAATTTATAATTATTTTTTTATTCTCTTTTTTTTTGGTTTTATTGTCAAATTTAATTTAATCAATATTTATTTTACATTAATTTTATTTATATTTTTTTTGAGTTAATAATATTTTCAATGTTTTTTTTTAATTATTTATATATTTTATTTTGTTTTTAAATGTAACTTACTTTAAATCTTTTATTGATTGATTTGTTTTTTGTTTTTTCATTAATTTGATTAGTTATTTTTACAAATAATTGCTTTATTTTATTATTTTGTAAATATTAAATTAATTTTTATTTTATTATTTCATTCACATATTTCATTTATATTATTAATCCAAATTAAAATTTTTTTCTGATCTCTTTTTCTAAATATTAATATGTTAATATTTTATTTTTCTTTTATATACTTAATTTTATGTTTTTTGGTTTTTACTTTCATTGTTAATTATTTTTATTTCGTTCATATTTTTATTTGTTTTAAGAAAGGGAGGGGGAATGGAGAGATAGGGTGGAGAGGGGAGAAAGGGGTTGGGCAGGACGCTGCAAAAATCGATAGCTAAGCGCTTGTGTAGTACATGCGCGCCCATCTGACAGCACGTGTCGGCGATTATACCTACTAATCACAGAACCTCTTTGCCTACAAACAGTAGTAAAAAAAACGTCGTGATCACAATCTGGGACTTGGCGCAGCTCGTCTTAAAGCCGGTTCTGTGATTAGTAGTAAATCTCCAGCACGTGCTTTCAGATGGAGCGGCATTTACTACACAGAGCTGTAGCATTCGATTTTTTGCACAGCCCTACTGCCAACACTACTAGTATCAGCATATAATTACTCAACTAAATCTAGTCACTGAATAATCCATTAAAGGGACTGTTCACCTAAACATGCTCATTCTGTCACCTTTGACCCCTCACATGTTGTGTGTGTGTGTGTGTGTGTGTGTGCTCCACGACTTCTGTTCCCCATGTGTCCCTCCCGCCCGTGATGTGGCAGTACTGGTCAGCTTTGGGCAGCTGTCCGCGGCCGGGCAGACAGACGGGACGCACGTAACTGGTCACTTCTACCTCGGTCTCCAGCTCCAGCACGCTGATGTCGTAGTCCACCACGGCCCGGTTGTAGCGCGAGTGGACGATGATGCTTTTGACATGCCGCGATTGCATGTATGGAGATGGATGATCCAGATTATTGATGCCAAGAACCACTTTCCACACGTCTGCGCTCTCACGCCTGCACACGCATAAAACACATCAATCTGACATGACTTACACTGACTAGTCAAGACAAATTTATCTCTATAGCACTTTATACAATACAGACTGATTCAAAGCAGCTCCCAAGGGCTAACCGGAAATACCAGTTTTCATACTGCACGCTTCAGCTGTAAGCTTCCATTATTCAGATCAATTTAGTTCAGTGTTGAATCAATTAAACTGAATGTTGGGTAGAAAACCATGCAAGTGTGAGTGTGTGTGTGTGTGTGTGAGTGTGTGTGTGTGTGAGCCTGTTCGTGTGTGTGTGTGTGAGTGAGTGATGAGAGTCTTGTGTGTATGTTGTCTGTGTGTGGTGGGTGGTGGGTGTGTGTGTGTTTGTGTGTGTTTGTGTTTGTTTGTGTTTTTGTGTGTGTGTGTGAGAGAGAGAGCGGTGTGTGTGTGAGTGAGTGAGTGAGAGTCTGTGTGTGTGTGTGTGTGTGTGTGTGTGTGTGTGTGTGTGTGTGTGAGTGAGTGAGTGAGAGTCTGTGTTTGTGTGTGTATGTGTGTGTGTGTGTTGGTTTGTGGTCTGTTTGGTGTGTGTGTGTGAGTACCTTTTGTGTTTTGTGTTGGGCGTGTGTGTGTGCCGTGTTGCCTGTGTGTTCCTGTGTGTGTGTGTGGGGTTGTGTGTGTGAGTGGTTGTGTTGTGTGTGGTCTGTGTTGTGTGGTGGGTGTTTGCCTGTTGTGTGTGTTGTGGGAGTAACCTGTTGGGGGGGGTGTATGTGCCTGTGTGTGTGAGTGTTTGTGTGTGCCTGTGTGTGTGCCTGTGTGTGTGAGTGCCTGTGTGTTTGTGAGTGTTTGTGTGTGTGAGTGTTTGTGAGTGCCGTGTTTGTGAGTGTTTGTGTGTGTGTTAGTGCCTGTTTGTTTGAGTGCACTGTGTGTTTTGTTGTGTGTGAGTGCCTGTGTGTTTTGTGAGTGGTGTGTGTGAGTGCTTGTTTGTTTGTGTGTGTGCCTGTGTGGTGTGTGTGTGTGTGTGTGTTTGTGTCGGTGTGTGTGTATGTGTTTGTGTGTGTGGGAGTGTTTGTGTGTGCCTGTGTGTGTGCCTGTGTGTGTGAGTGCCTGTGTGTGTGAGTGTGTGTGTTTGTGAGTGTTTGTGTGTGTGTGCGTGAGTGCCTGTGTGTTTGTGAGTGTTTGTGTGTGTGTGAGTGCCTGTGTGTTTGTGTGTGTGAGTGCCTGTGTGTTTGTGTGTGTGAGTGCCTGTGTGTTTGTGAGTGTGTGTGTGTGCGTGCTTGTGTGTGTGTGTGTGTGTGTGTTTGTGTTTGTGTTTCTGTGTGTGTGTGTGTGTGGTGTGTGTGGGGTCTATTGTGTGTGTGTGTGGGCGTGTGTGTGTTTGTGTGTGTGTGGTGGTGTGTTCTCACCCCTCAAAGCAGTGCGCTACAGTTAGTGCCCACTTGTTCCCGATGAGCACACAGCCACAGATGTGTCCGCTGGGTTCACTCTGTAGAGAGCACTGCCACGGCCACCGGCCCAGACGACTAGTGCGGCCTCCCAGAATCCTCTTTACCATCCGGGCAGCAGGCCGACGGCCACATTCTGAAACACAGAGGACAAACAGAGAGAATGGACCCTTTTCACAAGACTGTGATGACGTTTAACGGTCATCAGCATCGTAAATCCTCGAAAGTTTTTTCATATTTGTATTTTTTTTTTAATGTATGTACATTTATAACACTATTTTTTGTATTATATCACCTTTGCATCAAATGACAAAAAAACAGTTAACGCTAATGCGAGGTTGTTTCTAATGCAGCGTCTATGGGAGGGATGGTAAATTTGACTTTGTTCTCTCTTCTGACTGCCGTTGTCAGTCTCTCTCAATTTTTTTTCCTTTGATTGAAAGTCATGAAAACTCTATTGTGGAGTTTTGCTTTTGCTATTTGAACAAATAGGAATGCAAACAATTGTATTTGTTGTACTCTCCCATTCACTGCTCTTCAAATTAACCCAACTATGACGACTTCCGCTGCTGAGAATCACGCAAATGTGCAAAGGTGTGGTGTGTTTGTGTGTGTGTGTTGAGTGTGTGTGGTGCCGCTCATACTACCTTCTCTTGTGCACTTCAGGGAGATCTTCTTGGATGAGTGCAGCTCTGCTGCAACAGAATATGTTGATCATGTCACTGTGTTATTGAGTTCCAACATAGTTAACTGGATTATGTTGCATTTTTGCGGCTGTCGGTGTGTGCAGTAAACACACCCACACCACACACACACACAGCACACACTCATGTATTACTGTTGAAGGAATCATGATTTAGTGCAGATGCGTTGTGAGCGCTGTGTGAGCAAATCTTTCTGTATTCAAACAATTCACAGGTTTTAACTCATCTCACTCACAAAAAAAAAAAACGTATTCAGTATTCCTCAAAATTAATAAAAACAGCGAAATGCAAACTCAGAATATGACACAAACCTGCAATAATTGAGTATGATAAATAACACAAATATCCTTTATGTATTAATCCCATTTTATTAACCAATGTCTTTGCTTCTGACCTTCGATTATCCAGTTTAACCGTACTAATAAGCAAAAATGATTTTAGATAAACATAACATTTGTGTTTGTAGTGTTGAACTTTCTTCTCCTGCGTCCTATTCGTTTAAGGCTAGATGGGATACAGCTACTGCCACTCGGCATGTGCACATTAATATTGCGTAATTTTTGTCACGCTGAACAACAGTAATTACTGTATTTGCATTATTGTAAAGTTAAGTTTAGTGTTGGGTTGGTGTAGACATTAAAACAATTTTATAGGTAGCAAATTTAATTTATTGTTACTTGTCAGCTGTAGCTGTATCCCCTCTAGCTCTATAACCGGCCTATTCTTCATGCAATCCAGACAACACACAGCTCAAATGCCCCTCTACTGTACAGCTGTGATTACACGTCCTTCAGCCTGAGGCTTTTCATTGACTTTTGATGTGAAGGGATTTAACATTGCCCAAAATAGAACTTTTTAATATATACTGAATTTACCCCTCTCTCCCGGGTCTTCACCGCCACACCTCGTTCTTGTTCTCGTTCCGAGTGGGTCTCGAACTCGAGTCTCCAGTATGGGAGGCAGGCGCACTAACAAGGAGGCTAAAGACTGCAGCCTCTAGCAACAGTCGCTAGTGCGTCTCTTGAGATCAGGGGAGTGAGGTTTACCTGCACAGCACCTACTCGCTGGCCTCCGTTATATATATATATTATGTAAGTATAGATATAATATATTAAAAGCAAGCCCAGCCCAGATGAAAAAAAGTAAAGCAAAAGTAATGCAATTAGTTACTTTTTTAGGGAGTAACACAATATTATAATGCATTACTTTTAAAAGTAACTTTCGCCAACACTGATAATTATTCAACATCATCTATAATATAACCCCAATTCCAGAAAAGTTGAGTCATTTTGTAAAATGCAATAAAATCAAGAATTTGTGATTTGTTAATGCTCTTTAGCTTTTATTTAACAAAAGTACAAAGAAAAGATTTCCGAAGTTTTCACTGACTAACTTAAAGGTATTTTGTAAATATAAACAAATTGTTATTTTGATGGCTGCAACACACTCCAAAAACATAGGGACAAAATAAAAGTGAAAAGGTTGCATTACTCTCCTAAAGAGAGCAGCCCAGAAAATGGAGCGCAGCTGGAGGAAAACAAAACTAGAGGTATTTCGTACTGCTTGGCGGGAAAGTACCCTATCCTACAGAAAAACATTAAACACGGCTAGATCAGTATCAGTAGACATATAGACGTATCAGTAGATGCATGCCAGGGGTGGATCAGGCATGCAAGAGGATTTTACCCTCGCTGCCTGGCTAGGGCCAATATAGCCTGTGATGTGGACTAGATTCCCCCCCCCGCTGTACCTGGAACCCAGACAAAAGATGGGAGCTGAGGGCGGAATGATTTTATTATTTATTTTTTTTTACAGTTGTGCTGTGTAGTACATGAATGAATAAAAATTTGCAAATGTACACATTGGTTGTGTCTTTTGTGTTCATGTGAAAAGGTTTTTGAGGGGGAGAACCACAAGCAACATAACTTACCAGTTTTGGATATATTGTTTTGAATTTATTGCACCAGTGTGTAATACTATGTTGTAGTGTGTGTGTTTTTGAAAGCTTGTGTGTGATGTCTGAGGGAAAAGTTTGTTTTTTCAGCAAGAGTGAATGGTTTTGAGTGAAAATAGGATGTTTGGGGAATTGGTGAGACGTTATGGATTTGTGTTTACTGTTTTGAGAATACGAGGCATAGTTTCAAGAAATGTGTTTAAGCAATCGAGAAAAACTGTAAACATCTTATAGATTTTAAAATCTTGCTTATTACTTATAACGCCCTGAATGGTTTAGCACCTGAGTATTTGAATGAGTTCTTATTGCATTATAGTCCTCCATGTTCACTGTGTTCTCAAAAATGTGATAATACCTAGAATATCAAAATCAACTGCGGGCGTCAGATCCTTTTCCTATTTAGCGCCCAAACTCTGGAATAGCCTACCTAACATTGTTCGGGAGGCAGACACACCCTGTCTAAAGTTTAAATCTAGATTAAAGACCCATCTATTTAACCTGATTTACACTTAACACACTAACACATTTCTAATATTCAAATCCGTTAAAGGATTGTTAGGCTGCATTAATTAGGTCAACCGGAACCGGGAACACTTCCCATAACACCCGATGTACTTGCTACATCACTAGAAGAATGGCATCTATGCTAATATTAGACTGTCTCATTCTTATTACGAGGTCACTGTAGCCACCAGATCTAGTCTGTTTCCAGATCAGATGGTCACTGCAGTCACACGGCTCCAGTACGTATCCCAGATGGTGGATCAGCACCTAGAGAGGACCTCTACAGCCCTGAATGTCAACGGAGATCAGGACAACTAGATGAGTCCCAGAGACAGATCCCCGTAAAGACCGTGTCTCAGACGGCCACCGGGACAAGACCACAGGAACCAGTTGAGTCCTCTGCACAATCTGACTTTGCTGCATCCCCCCCCTGGGTGGAAAAAAACCCCTTTGAAAAAACTGCTGGTTCGTCTGGTCAGAGGATAACTGACCCCCCGACTGAGCCTGGTTTCTCCCAAGGTTTTTTCTCCATTCTGTCACTGATGGAGTTCTGGTTCCTTTGGCTTGCTTAGTTGGGGACACTTAATTTACGTCAGTATTGTTGACTTGATTGCACAGACACTATTAAACTGAACTGAGCTGGATGATGACATCACTGATTTCAATGAGAACTGCCTTTAACTGCAAATTGAGTGTTTACTATTGTCATTTTGCATTGTTGACACACTATTTTCCTAATTAATTCTGTACAGTTGCTTTGACACAATCTGTATGTTAAAAGCGCTATATAAATAAAGATGACTTGACTTGACTTGACTAGATTAGTCCACAATGGACGTCGAGTTCTCAGAGCCAAAGATCAAAGGGAGCATCCAGACTTTCACCAGCGACAGACGCAGAAGCAAACATCTGTCATGGCATACGGGTTTATCAGAGCAAACGGCATGAGTGACTGGCATATGTGTGAAGGTACCACTGATGTGGAGGCATATATTGGGATTGTACAGAAACTTATACTGCCATCAAGATGACGACTTTCATAGGAAGTCCATGGTTATTAGATCAAGAATGCCAGGTGTCATTCTGCATGTGCTACAACAGTGTGGTTTCATAGACACAGAGGGAATGTGCTAGACTGGCCAGCAGATCCGTCTCCTATTGAAAATGTATGGCTCATCATGAAAAGGAGAATCAGACAACAAAAATCACAAACTGCTGAGCAGCTGAAGTCTTGTATCAAGTGAGATTTGACAAAACATTTTGCATGCAAAACTTTAACAATTAGTATCCTCAATTCCACAATTCAACATTGTAATTAAAGGAAAGTTGAGTGACAGTATAAAACGCCTCTGCCCAACTGTTTGATGTTGTTGGCAGCCATCAAAATGTGTTATATTGTACCAAATAAAATTAGTTGGCCAGGAAACATGAATTTTTCTCTTTGTCTTAGTCCTATATAACGGTTAAAGAGAATGAACAAATCACAGGTTCTTGATTTTATAGCATTTCACAAAACGTTGGGGTTGTACAACCCTCAGATGTAGCTAATGGGATGTGAACATTTGATTTAGTCATATTGTTTCCAAATGCACAGCTAGGTCACACTCACACTCACACTCACAGTCTCACACTCTCACACTCTCACACTCACCCTCACACACTCTCACACTCTCACACACTCTCACACTCTCTCTCTCTCTCTCTCACACACTCTCACACCCTCTCACACACTCTCACACACTCTCTCTCTCTCTCTCACACTCTCACACTCTCACACTCTCCCACACTCTCACCTCTCACCCTCCACACCCTCTCACCTCGCACACTCTCACCTCCACACTCTCACACTCTCACACTCCACACTCACACACCACACACCATCTCACACATCGTCAACACACTCTCACACACTCTCACACACTCTCACACTCTCACACTCTCACACACTCTCACACTCACACACACACACTATCTCTCTCTCACACTCTCTCTCACACCCTCTCTCACACTCTCTCACACTCACACACTCACTCACACACTCTTACACTCACACACTCTTACACTCTTACACTCACACACTCTCACACTCACACACTCACACCCACACACTCTCACACCTCTCACACCCACCCTCGCTTTTCAGCGCCCTGTAGAGGAACCTGTTCTTTGGATTCCAGGCTGGGTCGACATGCCGCCAGCGACTCCGCCCCAGCGACAACACGTCCAGCACCTCGTGTGCCGAGAGAGGATACCTACACATACACACACACACCACACACAACCACACACACACACACAAACACATGACTCGCTGTCATTGAACGAGGACTTGTGAAATATTGGTTGTACAGGAGAGACTGGTAGGGCAGAATTTCCCTCGTAACTCACTCGCAAATCACGCATCATTATATATTTAGATGGAGAAGATCTTTAAGACTTGTAATAACTTAACAGGGTTCTTTGCAGTGTTTTTTCTGGAGAGTACTAAAAACTCTTATAACTAAAGTAACAGAAAGCCACTCCTGATGTACTGCATGTTAATGAAGACAGTGCAATGTGGCCATGTGAGCAGTGTCTTTAGCATCTTATCTCCGGCATTGAGTGTTTTTTTGGGTGTGTGTGTGTGTTGTGTGTGTGTGTTGTTGTGTGTGTGTGGGTGTGGGTGTGTGTGTGTGGGTGTGTGAGTGAGTGAGTGAGTGAGTGAGTGTTGAGTGATTGTGTGTGAGTGAGTGTGTGTGTGTGTTATTGTGATGTGTGTGTGTGTGTGTGTGTGGTGGGGTGTGTGTGTGTGTGTGGTGTGTGTTGTGTGACTGTGTTGTGTGTGTGTGTGTTTGAGAGGGAGTGAGTTAGTGGTGTGTGAGTGTTTGGAGTAGTGAGTGTGCGAGTGTGAGTGTGGTTGTTGTTGTGATTGTGTGTTGTGTGTGAAGTGTGTGTTTGTGTGTGTGTTGTTGTGTGTGTGTGTGTTGTGAGTGAGTGAGTGAGTGTGTGTGTGTGTGTGTGTGTGTGTGAGTGAGTGAGTGAGTGTGTGAGTGTGAGGGTGTGTGTGTGTGTGTGGGGTGTGGTGTGTGTGTGTGTGTGTGAGATGGTGAGTTGAGTGCGTGTGGGTGACTGGTGTGTGTGTGTGTGTTTGTTTGTGTGTGTGTGTGTGTGTGATAGTGAGTGAGTGAGTGAGTGAGTGTGTGTGCGTGAGTGAGTGAGTGTTTAGTGTGATTGAGTGTGTGTGTGTGTGTGACTGTGTGTGTGTGTGTGTGTGTGTGTGAGTGAGTGTGTGTGAGTGTGTGTGTGTACTGACCTTACCCTAAACCCATCTGTGTGCACGCGACGCTGCTGAGGTTTGAGCTCCATCCATCTGCACAAACCCGATACTCCATCCCAGCCTTATGCACCATCACAAAACCCTCGTCAGACAGAGACACTGACACACACACACAACACCACCACACACACACACACACACTGTGACCGGCCATCACTTACTAATGGTCCCATCGTTAACATCATTGTTTTTACAACAATACACTTCAGTCTGTCTGCAGTTGCTGTATGATCACAGATGACATTAACATGATTTAAAATGTAAGATCAGCAGGCAGAAGTTGAGTTGATGGAACTCTTACCACAGTTCCACTCGTCTGAGCTGTCAGAGCAGTGTCTCCTGCCGTCACACCACAGCGATCGGTGAACACACTGATGATTATTACACTCCATCTCGTGATTGCTACATGCAGCTGAAAACAAACACACGAGAGTGTGCAGTGTGTGTGTGTGTGTGTGTGTGTTTATATTTGTGTGTGTGTGTGTGAGTTTTTGTGTGTGTGTGTGTGTGAGTGTGGTGTGTGTGTGTGTGTGTGTGTGTGAGTGTGTGTGTGAGTGTGAGTGTGTGTGTGTGTGTGTGTGAGAGAGAGAGCGTGTGAGTGTGAGTGTGTGTGTGTGTGTTGTGTGTGTGTGTGGTGTGTGGTGTGTGTGGTGTGTGGTGTGTGTGTGTGGTGTGTGAGTGTGAGAGAGAGAGTGAGAGTGTGTGTGTGTGTGTGTGTGTGTGTGTGTGTGTGTGTGAGAGTGTGAGAGGTGTGTGTGAGTGTGAGTGTGTGTGTGTGTGTTGTGTGTGTGAGTGTGAGTGTGTGTGTGTGTGTGTGTGTGTGTGTGTGTGTGTGTGTGTGTGTGTGTGTGAGTGTGAGTGTGTGTGTGTGAGTGTGTGTGTGTGTGTTTGTTTTTTTTGTGTGTGTGTGTGTGTGTTTGAGTTTGAGTGTGTGTGTGAGTTTGTGTGTGTTTGAGTGTTAGTGTGCGTTGGTGTTGTGTGGGAGTGTGTAGTGTGAGTGTGATTGTGTGGTTTGGTGTGGTGTGAGTGTGAGTGTGAGTGTGAGTGGGAGTGTGTGTGAGTGTGAGTCTGTGGGAGTGTGTGTGTGTGTGTGTGTGGGTGTGAGTGTGTGTGTGTGTGTGTGTGTGTGTGTGTGTGTGTGTGTGATGGGTGTGTGTGTGTGTGTGTGTGAGTGCGTGCGTGTGTTGGTCACTCACAGCAGTTCTTCTCGTCCTCCTGTTGGCTGCAGTCAGGAAAGCCATCACAGATCATGTTGTGATGGATGCAGGTTTTGTCTCCGGGACATTCCCACAAGCCCCGCTCCACACACCCTAGTGACAGACACACACAGGAAACACTTTGTATATTTGTGAGCGGGATAATAATGCTGTCTATCATGTCATGTGAGTGTGTATTTTTACTCACCGCATGTTTCCTCGTCACTGTCGTCGTCACAGTCTGTGTGTCCATCACAGCGTTTGGATGAGAGGACACATCTTCCCGAGCGACACTTAAAGTGACTGGGTGAGCACTCTGAAACACACACACACACACACACACACACACAACACTATCATCTAACCCTCATGGGAAACTGTACAGGTAACTGAATTATCTTAAATTCATTGATCTGAATTGATCTGAATATTGGCTCTATTGTCTTCTGTAGAGCTGCATTACAGCTGAAATTGAATTAGTCTCATAATAAATGCATTTTGCAACACAATTTTTTCTGTTTATTACTGTGAAGTTGTTTTGGAATAATCTGTATTGTAAAAAGCGCAATAGAAACAAATGTGACTTGATGGCATGTGCATTTGTTGTACTGTATCTGTTGAACTTTTGTCATTTCTAGATGGGAGTCAAGGGCAGCCAATAGAAGTGTAAGGTTAAAAACAAGTGATGTTTAGTGCATTAATGAAGAGGATCTGAACACTTCTGCTGGAAATTTTGTGCTCTCACACTCAAACACTCAAGCGCCACCAACAGTTAAAATAAAAGATAGCTGGTTCAAATATAAGTATTAGCTTGACTGCACACTGACCGTTCACTTCCGGGTCAGGAAGCAAACAGGAACTATTTGCTTGACCTTCCTCTGGAAACTGAGCGCAGTCTGTATCCTCAGGCCACTGTAATCCCACAATTCCTAGCACTGATTCACATCGTTCCTTTGAAATCCTACACAAAGACCTGATACACACACACACACACAGTTGTCAGTGTCTATTATACAGTGGGGAAAATATTTATTTGATCCCCTGCTGATTTTGTAAGTTTGCCCACTTACAAAGAAACGAAGGGTCTGTCATTTTTATGGTAGGATTATTTTAACAGATAGAGACAGAATATCAACCAAAAAAAATCCAGAAAAACACATTATATAAAGGTTAGAGATTGATTTGCATTTCAGTGAGTGAAATAAGTATTTGATCCCCTACCAACCAGCAAGAATTCTGGCTCCCACAGACTGGTTATGTGCGCATGTGGAACACAGATTAGTCCTGCCACTTTAAGAAGTTACTCCTAATGTCAGCTCTTTAGGTGTATAAAACATCTGTCCACACAATCTGTATCTTCCACTCCAACCTCTCCCACCACCATGGGCAAGACCAAACAGCTGTTAAAGCATGTCAGAGACAAGATTGTAGATCTGCACAAGGCTTGAATGGGCTTGGGATGCAAGACCACCAGCAAGAAGCTTGGTAGCACATTAAGGTCATGGAGAGGCCTAGCCCGTCTCCAGACCTCAATCCTATAGAAAATCTGTGGAGGGAGCTGAAACTTTCGAGTTGCCAAACAACAGCCAAGAAAACTTAAGGATTTTGGAGAGGATATGTAAAGAGGAGTGGATCAAAATCCCTCCTGAGATGTGTGCAAACCTGGTGACCAACTACAAGAAACGTCTGACCTCTGTGCTTGCCAACAAGGGTTTCTGCACCAAGTACTAAGTCAAGATTTACTTGGGGATCAAATACTTATTTCACTCACTGAAATGCAAATCAACTAATAACCTTTATATAATATGTTTTTTCTGGATTTTGTGGTTGGCATTCTGTCTCTATACGTTAAAATAAACCTACCATAAAAATTACAGACCCTTCGTTTCTTTGTAAGTGGGCAAACTTACAAAATCAGCAGGGGATCAAATAAATATTTTCCCCACTGTATATAAAATTATAAAGGTGCATATACACACACATACACAGGCTGACCTGCAGGGCGGCACTCTCTGCTGCGTTACAGGGTCACACATGGGCACAAGCACCGTACACGCAAAGAACATGAGATATTTGTAGCAGTTTGTCTGAACGAGTGCAGGAAAGAGCGAGGACTCCCAGCTCACAGACGTCTCCTTCTGAGAGTGATGACCCAGATAGTTGGGGAAGCGGGTGGAGTTATAGGGCAGATTCATGCAGATCTCCAGAGAGATGGGCTCACAGTCACCTGACACACACACACACACACAATGGTGTCAAAGTACCATTGTGACACACAAACATTAACACTAAATCTAAAGCAATCATGGGAAACTCTGCAGCGCTCTGTGCTTGGCTAGAGGTCAGAGGTCAGTCGTCTCACTCACTGCAGTTGTTGCCAGTGTTGCGCAGGTCACATGACGTGTTTCCATGACAGCCAGAGGAGCAGGAGCTTGAAGTACAACTGGACTGACCAGGAGGACACAAACCCTGAGCTGAGAGACAGAAAGAAAGTCGTGAACAATAACTTGGAAGTTTTTAGAATTGCGTGGAAAAACAGTATGTCCAGCTATAGACAGGCTCTAAAAGCTGCCAGGGCTGAGCATATCCACAAACTCATAGAAAATAACCAAAACAATCCTAGGTTTTTGTTTAGCACAGTGGCTAGATTAACAAATAACCAGACGCCACCCGATCTAAATATTCCCGCACAGTTTAATAGTAATGACTTTATGAATTTCTTCACTGATAAAATAGATAACATCAGAAATACAATAACAAATGTAGATTCTACAGCGTATAATAAATAAACTTGAATTGAAAAATAAACTTGAACCACAACTGACCGAGCAGAGAAGTGTGATGAATGTGTGTGTGTGTGAGAGAGAGAGAAGAGAGAGAAGAGAGTGTGTGTGTGTGTGTGGTGGGTGTGTGTGTGTGTGAGAGAGAGAGAGTGTGGTGTGTGTGTGTGTGTGTGTGTGTTTGCGAGTGAGAGTGAGTGAGTGAGTGAGTGTGTGTGTGGTGAAGAGAGAGAGAGAGAGAGAAGAGTGTGTGTGTGTGTGTGTGTGTTGTGTGTGAGAGAGAGAGAGAGAGAGAGAGAGAGTGTGTTTGTGTGTGTGTGTTTGTGGAGAGAGAGAGAGCAGAGTGTTTTTGGTGTGGGAGAGAGAGAGAGAAGAGGAGTGTGTGTGGGAGAGAGAGAGAGAGAGAGGTGTGTGTGTTGTGTGTGAAGTGAGAGTGTGTGAGTGAGTGTGGTTGTGTGTGTGTGTGTGAGAGAGAGAAAAAGAGAGAGAGAGAGTGTGTGTGTGAGAAGAGAGAAGAGGAAGTGTGTGTGGGTGGTGTGTGTGAGAGAGAGAGGAGGAGAGAGTGTGGGTGTGTGTGAGAGGGAGAGAGAGTGTGTGTGTGTGTTTGTTTTTGTGTGTGTGTGTTTGTTTGTGTGAGAGAGAGAGAGAGAGTGTGGTGTGTGTGTGTGGGGGTGTGTGTGGGAGAGAGAGAGAGAGAAAGAGTGTGTTGGTGTTGGGGGTGGAGAGAGAGAGAGAGAGTGTTGGGTGGTGAAGAGAGAGAGAGATAGAGAGTGTTGTTGTGTTTGTGTGTGTGTGTGTTGTGAGGAGAGAGAGAGAGCGAGTGTGTGTGTGTGTGTGAGAGAGAGAGAGAGAGAGAGAGAGAGAGGGTGTGGGGGTGTGTGTGTGAGAGAGAGAGAGAGAGTGTGTGTGTGTGTGTGTGTGTGTGTTTGTGTGTGTGTGTTTTTGTGTGTGTGTGTGGTTGTGTGTGTGAGAGAGGAGAGAGAGAGAGTGTGTGTGTGTGTGTGTGTTGGGTGTGGTGTGTGTGTGTGTGTGGGTGTGTGAGAGGGAGTTAGGTGTGGTGTGTGTGAGTGTGTACCTGTTTTTCTATTCTGGTGAGGACTTAAACCTGAATACACACAGACTCATGGGGACTCGTGTCACGGTAGGGATCTAAATTGAGGTCTCCACGGGTAAACAAGCTAATAAATCACACAGAATGAAGTTTTTATGAAAATCTAAAAATGCACAAAGTTTCCTGTAAGGGGGTAGGTTTAGGGGTAGGGTTGGTGTAGTGCAATAGAACATACGGTCTGTACAGTAGAAAAACAATTACGCCTATAGAATGTCCCCATAAGATAGCAACCTGACATTTTTGTGTTTGTTGTGTGAGTGAGGGTGTTTTGTGTGTGTGTGGATAGTGTATGTTTGTGGTGTAATGTGGTGTGTGTGGTGAGCGAGTGTGTGTGTGTTTGTTTCAACTCACCTCTGTTGTTGTGTCAGTTCTCTCATCACTGCCATCTTTACATTCCCATCTTCACCATCACAGCGGAAGCGCTGGATACACTGCTTGTTCCGCCCTCCACTAACCCTGGTACTACATACACACACAGACACACACACACACACACACACACACACACACACACATACATTAATGTCCTGCAGAGTGAATAACCAGTGTTCTCTTCCACCCTCAATACCACGACTGAGGTGAGACTCTTGAGCAAAGCACCGAACCCCCAGCTGCTCCCCACTGCTCTGGGTGTGTGTTCACTACTGTGTGTGTGCACTTGGATGGGCTAAATGCAGAGCATGTGTGTGTGTGTGTGTGTGTGTGTGTGTCTGTTCTGTGTCCTGTGTCTTTGTTCCTGTTCGTGTGTGTGTGTGTGTGTGTGTGTGTGTGTGTGTGTGTGTGTTGTGGTGTTGATGTGCATCGGCTCACAGCAGTATCAATCAGCTCATCACTTTTGTCAAGGCAGTCGTGATCTCCATCACAGAGCCAGTCTCGAGGAATACAGCGTCCTTCTCCACAGCGATGCTCTTTAGTCGGGTCACACACTACAGCACAGTACAGAGGGCACATTATTTCTGAATTATGTCTCAAGTTAAATGAAACACAAGCAGAAAGTCTTTATAGGTAAGCAGCAACTTTAGAGTTCAGAGTCAACTCTTCATCAGACCCAGTTGATCAGAGCAGCACAAAGCCCTCTTTACACACTCCAACAAGCCAACACGCGTGTTAACATGTTAACTCTGACAGCTCTAGAACTCACCACAGTTTTGCTCATCGCTCAGATCACCACAGTCATCGTAGCCATCGCACAGAAGATCAGAACTGATACAGCGACCGGTGGTACACAAATACTGACCATCCGCACAAGCTGGACAAACGACAGAGCGAGAGGATCACAGTGAATGAAAGAGAACGTGTGATTCTTCAATGTGTGGATGCAAATCACATACTGCCCTCCCAGGAATCAGCAACTGCTTTACTGTGTGTGAGCACAGGTGCTTCTCAATACTCAAGCTTATGCTCCCTCATTTCCTCGCTCCTCGTCCTCCAGCCGTGACCCGGATATCGATCAAACTCAGCCATCATGAAGGACGTCTTGATTCTCTAATTGCATCGTGAGGAGGCGAGGATCGAGGAAGCTTTCAGAGGAGCTATGAGCGAGGAGGCAGTTTTTCTTGTTGAAAAACTGATAATGTACATATTCTTCTCCTTCATCTGTCACAGTCATTTTAATTTGTGATTGCAGTTTAAATAAATCATATTTTGAACAGGGCATCTTGTTTTATTAATATTTATTATGAATAACCAATCCTCAGCAGCATAAGGGCAGATCCCTTGAGCGAGGCTGATGACGCTCTGAAGTGACGCTCGACAAATCAAGAAATGTATTAAACAGAGTGGAAGTAAAAATGCCATTCATTGTTTACCATAGGGAAATTGATTTTTAACAACTTACAACTTCTGTTAAAGGCATCTGTCAGTCAGTCTCCCCATGCTCTCAAAATCTATGCATATTTTGCAATAAATGTGGCACGTTTTTCCTTCAAATCAAAGTTTGTAATGTTGTGATTCTCTACATTGCTGGCTGATTTGGTCCATGGATTATAATACTTAAATGAAGACTTTTAAAATCCCTATGGGAAAAAATGAATGGAAAAATACTTCTGGAACCAGTGGTACTGAAAAAGTGGGCAGCACTGATGCACTCTACAGGTTTTCCATCAATTTCTCCATCCTCATTTTCTTTCCTTGCTTTCTTATCTCATATTTTATGGGGCTGGATCTGATGCACAACTAAGAAAATGAGAAGCGCACACTTACTGCAGTCGGCCTCGTCGCTCCAGTCGTCGCAGTCGTTGTATCCATTGCACACTAGTTTCAGGGGGATGCATATTCCAGTCACACACAGGAAGTGATCGCTTCTTCCACACGCAGCTTAAGACAAAATCACAAAAAGACAAGTGATCAGAGCATCACCATTCCAGACGTGATTCCAGTACTGGACGAGCACTCACAGAGCTTTCCTCTGGTGTGTCGCGGCGTGTAGCAGAGCGGCGTGTTTTCAGCATTCGTTCCCGTGTTGTTGGTGAACTGAGAGCAGCGCAGGAACTCCGGCCAGGACGCGTTAAACATCTGCAGCACAGGCTCACAGCCCTCACGAGCCGCTTCACAGAACGACTGACAGGGCAGAACCAGAGTCCTGCGACAGAACAAGACAGAACAAACTATAGAAACACTCCTACACTACTAGTGGTTAATGTTAACCCTCATGTTGTTCGGATCATTTTGACCTGGAGAGGATTTTCTTTTTCATATAGGCAAGGCAAGTTTATTTGTATAGCACATTTCATACACAATGGTAATTCAAAGTGCTTTAAAAAAAAAAAAAAAAAAAAAAAAAAAAAAACCATGACTTTAAAAACTTTGAAAAAATTGATTTAAGAGGTTTAAAATGAATTTAAGAAAACCATTATACATAAAATATGCACAGTGCTCATTCAACAAATGCACAGCTAAACAGATGAGTTTTAAGTCTAGATTTAAATGTGACTAATGTTTTAGCACATCTGATCTCTTCTGGAAGCTGATTCCAACTGCGGGTGGCATAATAACTAAAAGCACATTCCCCTTGTTTTGTGTGAACCCTCGGTATTTCTAACTGACTCGATCCTAATGATCTGAGTGGTCTGTTAGGTTTATATTCAGTGAACATATCTGCTATATATTTAGGTCCTAGGTCATTGAGTGATTTATAAACGAGTAAAGTACTTTAAAATCAATCCTAAATGTAACTGGAAGCCAGTGTAAGGACCTGAGGACTGGTGTAATATGCTCAGATCTTCTGGTTCTAGTCAGAATTCTGGCAGCAGCGTTCTGGATGAGCTGCAGCTGTCTAATGGTCTTCTTGGGAAGGCCGGTGAGGAGACCGTTACAATAGTCAACCCTTCTGGTGATAAAGGCATGAACAAGTTTTTCCAAGTCTTGACTGGAAACAAAACACCTAATTATTGCAATGTTTTTTAGATTATAGTATGCTGATTTAGTTACAGCTTGGGCATGACTACTGAAACTAAGGTCTGTCTCCAGAATCACACCAAGATTCTTGACTTGATTTTTAGGTGTTTGACCCCTAGAGTCATGGTATGCATTCACCTTGAGAACTTCATCTTTGTTTCCAAATGCAATGACTTCAGTTTTTTTTTTTTGTTTAACTGAAGAAAGTTCTCGCACTTCCAACTGTTAATTTCATCAATGCATTTTGCAGAGGGAGTCAATGGGGCTGTAGTTATTTGGTGATAAGGCTAGGTAAATCTGGTTATCATCTGCATAGCTGTGATAGGCGTTTTGGTTCTTTCTCATTATTTGACTTTGTGGGAGCATATACGGGCTAAACAAGAGCGGTGCAAGATTTGAGCCTTGTGGGACTCCGCATGTCATAGGCTTGTTCTCTCCTATACTCACATAATATCCTCTCCCTTCTAAGTATGACCTGAAATATTTGATTACCATCCCAGAAAGCCCGTCCCAGTTTTCCAGTCTCTCTAGTAGTTTGTTATGATCGACAGTGTCAAATGCAGGACTGAGATCTAGTAGTACCAGCGCTGATATTTTGCCAGAATCAGAATTTAAACGAATATCATTTATTATCTTAATGAGCGCTGTCTCTGTGCTGTGATGCGGTCGAAAACCTGATTGAAAATTGTCCAGGTATCCATTTGAGTTAAAGTATTTGTTCAGCTGATTAAAGACAACCTTTTCAATAATCTTTCCTATAAAAACGAAGATTTGATATTGGTCTATAGTTGATCAATATGGTGTTATCAAGATTTCTCTTTTTCAAGAAGGGTTTTAACAACTGCAGTTTTCAGGGAGTTTGGAAGTCCCAGAAAGAAGTGAGGCGTTCACTTCTAAGAGATCTGCTTCCAAACTGTTTAGCACCCTTTTGAAAAAATATGTGGAAGTGTGTCAAGATAGCATGTTGACGATTTAAGGTTCTGTACTATTTCTTCCAAAATGTTGCTATCAATTTCTTTAAAAGTAGACATAGTATCTTCTTTTTGATATTACGGTCTAATCTGTCTGACCTTTGCATAACTTGGGGATGTGCTAATCGCGTTCCTGATATTATTGATCTTTTCAGAAAAGAAGGAAGGAGGTGGATTTAGGAAGAACGGGAAGCAAACTCATTGCATTTTCTGTCTGAGAGCATTTCACTGGCAATCTGACTTGGGTGTTTTGTCAGTCTCTCAACAGTAGCAAAAAGAGTGCGAGTGTTTTTGTTTAAGTTACTGTTTATAAGGTTTGGTAAGAATGACTGTCTAGCTTTGCCTAGGTCCACATTGAAAGTACGAAGGCTGTCATTATATATGCTATAGTGTATTTCAAGTTTCGTCCTCCGCCACATCCGCTCAGCTTTTCTGCATTGCTTTTTCATACTCTGAACTGCTGTTGATTTTCTCCACGCTGATTTCTGTCTGCCAGTCTTCCTGCTGACTTTCAAGGAGCAATGTCATCAATAACATTCCTCACTTTTGAGTTAAAGGAATCAAGGAGAAATACAGAACAGAGTCTGCAGAACTGCTTGGTGTTAACGATATAGCCTTTTGGAGTCAAGCAAAACGTAACCGGGCCCACTCATCGTTTTAATCATACACTAGATTTGTTTATATTGCATGGAATTGATCTTACTGATATAGTTATCGTACCTCAAAGCGATGATGTTACGGACCATTTCCGTGTATCGTGCATGCTGCGTATTACTAATATTAAATATATGGCTCCGCGTTATCGTCTGGGTAGAACTATTGTTCCAGCCACCAAAGACAGATTTCACAAATAACCTGCCTGATTTATCTCAACTGCTCTGTGTACCAATAAGTACACATATACTAGACGAAATGACTAGCAACATGGTCACTATCTTCTCTAATACATTAGAAGATGTTGCCCCCATCAGTTTGAAAAATGTTAGAGAAAAACGTACTGTGCCATGGTACAACAGTAATACCCATTTTCTCAAGAAAAAAACTTGTAGTCTTGAGCGCAAATGGAGAAAAATTAATTTGGAAGTTTTTAGAATTGCGTGGAAAACAGTATGTTCAGCTATAGACAGGCTCTAAAAGCTGGGCCGAGCATATCCACAAACTCATATAAAATAACCAAAACAATCCAAGGTTTAGCACAGTGGCTATATTAACAAATAACCAGACGCCACCCGTTCTAAATATTCCCGCACAGTTTAATAGTAATGACTTTATGAATTTCTTCATTGATAAAATAGATAACATCAGAAATACAGTAACATATGTAGATTCTACAGCGTATAATACTGTAGCTTCATTCATCGCACCAAAAGATAAAACTGCAGTGCTTTACAACTATAGCACAGGAAAATCTAAATAAACTTATCACTGCATCTAAAACAACAACATGCCTGTTAGATCCTCTACCCACTAAATTACTGAAAGAGTTGTTACCTGTACCAGAAGAACCGCTTCTCAATATTAACAACTCGTCGTCGTCTTTAGGTTACGTCCCAAAAACATGAAAGCTGGCGGTCATTAGCCTCTATAATAAAACCACAACTAATCTAGTGACGGCTCAATTACGACCCAAAAAAAAAAAAAAAAAAGAACTCAATCTTCCGTTATGTCTAAAATTTTAGAAAAAGTTGTGCCTGCTCAATTGTGCTCCTTCCTGCAAAAAAATGATCGCTATGAAGAATTTCAGTCAGGATTCAGGCCCCACCATAGCACAGAAACATCACTTGTTAAAATTACAAATGACCTGCTTCTTGCGTCAGACCAAGGCTGTATCTCATTGCTAGTTTTTCTTGATCTTAGCGCTGCGTTCGACACCATAGATCATGACATAATCATAGATCGATTACAAAACTATACATGTATCCAAGGGCAGGCTTTAAGATGGTTTAGATCCTACCTGTCCGATCGCTACCACCTTGTTCATTTAAATGGGGAGTCATCTCAAATATCACCAGTAAAATATGGAGTGCCACAAGGATCTGTCCTAGGTCCTCTGCTATTTTCGATATACATGTTGCCCCTTGGTAATATTATTAAAAATACGGGATTAGTTTCCACTGTTATGCCGATGATACTCAACTATATATATTCATCAAGACCAGATGAAACTTCTAAATTATCCAAGCTAACAGATTGTGTTAAATATTTAAAAGATTGGATGACCAATAATTTTTCTTCTATTAAATTAGGATAAGACAGAGATATTACTTATTGAACCAAAAAACAGTACAGACCGAATCTCGTGGATTACAATTTGCAACTAGACAGATGTACTGTTCCTCTACAGTCAAAATCTGGGTGTTATATTAGATAGCAACTTGTCGTTTGAAAATCATATTTCCCATGTTACAAAAACGGCATTCTTAGAAACATTGCCAAGTTATGAAATATTTTATCTGTTTCTGATGCAGAAAAGCTGTTTCATGCATTCATGACCTCTAGACTGGAGTATTGTAATGTACTGCTAGGTGGTTGTCCTTCATCTTCAATAAACAAGCTACAGATATTCCAAAATGCAGCGGCTAGAGTCCTTACCAGGTCAAGAAATTATGATCATATTACGCCAATTTTACAGTCTCTGCACTGGCTACCTATTAAGTTCCGTATCAGTTACAAAATATTATTACTTGCCTATAAGGCCCTTAATGGGTTAGCTCCTGCGTACCTAACTAGTCTTCTACCACGCTACAATCCATCACGCTCCCTAAGGTCGCAAAATTCTGGACTTTTGGTAGTACCTAGGATAGCAAAGTCCCCTAAAGGAGGTAGAGCTTTTTCGCATTTGGCTCCCAAACTCTGGAATAGCCTGTCTGATAACGTTTGGGGTTCAGACACATTCTATCTGTTTAAATCTAGATTAAAGATACATCTGTTTGGCCAAGCATTCAAATATGCATCTCATAATCTTGTACTGCAGATATATCTGATCAAATTCACTGTAATTTATTCTTTAGTTTGGGTTAAACAAATCAATTTTGCTTGGTTGGAACAGCAGCTACGCTAACTATGTTTGTATTTGTTTTTCTGTTTTTTGCCACGGGATTGACATCCTGTGGTAACTAGGATTTACACAAGCTTCAGTCTTGATCCAGAACACCTGAGAAGATATGATGCAACCCCTCAGAGGACCTCAATGATGCCAACCCTTAAACAACATACAGAACTACCACATTTGCTATAAGTTTGATTGCATCATAAAATAATTGCTGTTAATATTATTCATCGTCTGTTTTATTACTTCTTAAATTGATTTTTCCGTACTGCTGGTTTTGTCTGGTCAGAGGAGAACTGCCCCCCGACTGAGTCTGGTTTCTCCCAAGGTTTTTTCTCCATTTCTGTCACCGGTGGTGTTTTGGTTCCTTGCCACTGTCGCATCGGGCTTGCTTAGTTGGGGACACTTCATTCCAGCGATATCGTTGACTTGATTGCAAAAATACTATTAGTTTGAAACTGAGCGGGATGACATCACTGAATTCAATTATGAACTGTCTTTAACTGAAAAATTTGTCATTTTGCATTATTGACACACTATTTTCCTAATTAATGATTTAAAGTTGCTTTGACACAATCTGTATTTTAAAAGCGCTATATAAATAAAGGAGACTTGACTTGACTTACATGAAATGTTTAGAACCTTACTGATATTAAATCTATAGTGGGGCCACATTTGTGTGTGGGTTCATGCACATGCTGATTCAGGTCAAAAGTATTTAAAACAGTTATAATTTCTTTTGTAATTTTGTTTTCTGCATTATCTATGTGAATATTAAAATCCCCTGCAATAGCAAAACAGTCAAACTCTGAGGAAATCATTGATAGCATTTCTGTGAACTCTTCAACAAAGGCTGGAGAGTATTTTGGAGGCCTTTAAATAATGATAAACAGAATGCGTGGAGCACTTTTCAACACAATCCCTAGATATTCAAAAGGCAAGTACTGGCCAAATGACACTTGCTTGCATTGATACACATCTTTAAATAGAGCAGCCTCACCTCCACCTCTCCTAACAGTCCTGCACACACTCATGAAAGTGAAGTTAGGAGGGGCTGTTTCATTGAGGACCGTTGCACTGCAGCTGTCTTCTAGCCATGTTTCATTTAGAAACATAAAATCCAGGTTGTTTGTGGTTATTAAGTCATTGATTAGAAATGATTTATTTTTTAGTGAGCGAATGTTTAAAAATGCTAACTTGATGGCATTGCATTTTGTCTCAACAGCAATATTAGTTTAATGCATAACAGGCCGCAGATTAGATAAGTCAGCCGTACGGCTTGAGAAGGCCTTAGACTTTCTATCACGTGATAAAACAGAAATAGAGAAAACTACTTAATCGTATAAAATGCTAGTTAATATTATCACATTGGAATAAAACTTACTGACAGGGTATAGCAACTTCCCCCAAAAAGTGGATAATTTTAGCACTTTTTTTTTTAGGATTTTTACCATTCAAAAATGAGCAGCCCTTTAAAAAAGTGCTTGCAGATCTCTCATTATGCTATATTATTACAGAGTATTGCATTTAGTCTTTTCTTGAACCTGTGTTCTTTCAATCAGCACAGGTTTTGTTTTTCTTTTTGGGACTGATTGAGTGTCGGCTTCACTGATCTGAGGGCCTGAATGATGAAGCTTGTTTAATGTGATAATATGTGTAATCCAACAGATTATATTACTAACTACAATTTCCATTATGAAATTTGTGATCACTAATGGACTACAATTTGTAAGTAATCTACCCGGCACTGACTGCTGCTCACTTTCATCATCTGTATTACTGCTCATTTATGCCAAAGCATCTGCTAAATGAGTGTGCATGTGAAGGGACAATGAGGTTGAGAAGTGTCTACATTGAAAACCTGGGATTTCTGTCTTTTAAACCTGTAAATAACATTTTTAAATTCAACTTCCATCAGTTTCAGGCTGAATATTGATGCTATAAATACAAGTGAGATTCTAGAGGATTCTGTGCTTCTGACTTTCATGACAATGAGCATGTTTACATGCACATCAGTACGCTGATAACTAACAAAAATCAGTTGACTGAAATAACCTGATTTCACAAATGATGTGTTCTCATCCTTTGATAAAGGCCAAGCCACAGGTGCCATTTTCATCGATCTTTCAAAGGCCTTTGATATGGTCAATCATTACCTTCTTCTTGATAAATTGTCTTATATTGGTTTAACTAGAAATGCTCTTCTTTGGTTTAATGCTTATCTGCATAACAGGCGTCAGTATGTTGTATTCCAAGGTTTTCAGTCTGATTATTCGATTGTTGAAAAAGGAGTTCCTCAAGGTTCCACTCTGGGTCCACTACTTTTTTCTATTTTTATTCATTATTCATCTCAAATATGCTTTAATTGTTCAGTACATCTTTATGCTGATGACACTGTTATTTATCCCAGTGATTCTGATTTTCCAGAATTCTTTACAATACAAACTGATTTTAACTTGGTTCAAAAAGGGTTTCATAACAATATGCTTACACTGAATAAGAAGAAGTCTTGTTGTACGTTGTTTGGCATGTGACGGTGTCGTTCTTTTCCTTTTGATTTGAATATTCCTTTTGATGATGGTTTACTTCTTGAGTCTGTTGATTCATTTAAATATCTTGGTCTTTGGATTGACCCTGAACTCTCTTTTAAGCCCCATATTGATTATATTAATAGAATATATGGTTGCTTGCGTTTACTTTACCGTTCAATTAATTGTTTTACATGTCATGTTAGGAAAAGTATTGTTTCTCAGATAATATTACCTCTTGTTGATTATGCTGATATTGTACATCAAAATACCTTTGATACTTATCTGAAGCCTCTTAATGTGGTTTATAATTCTTTGTGTAGATTTGTGTGAAGGTGTCCATATCGTACTCATCACTGCCATATGTACGAAATGCTTAATTGGTTACATTCTAAATCTAGAAGACAATTTAATTGGTTCGGTTTATTTTTAAATGTGTTTATTTTGATTGTCCTTGGTATTTGAAACAGTATTTGGTTCCATACAGATATTCTTAGTCACTTAGAGATGCGCAATTTCCTTTCTTTTTGTTCCCAGAATTTCTAGAGAAGCTGGGCGTAGGTCTTTTCAATATAAAGCTCCTTCTGATTGGAATAATCTTCCTCAGTCTTTGAGATCTGTTACTTCCTTTCATTGTTTTAGGCTATCTCTATTTTCTCATCTAAAAATAGTTTGTGTATGTTTCTAAGTTTTCTTATGTTGATTCTGCTTATGTATGATGTTGAGTATGAGTGGGGGACTGGTTGACTATGTCTTTTGTTTTTGTATATTTGTGTGTGTGCATGTTTTGTTTATGTTGTAATATTTAGTTTTTGTGTTTATAGGACCCCCTTGAAAATGAGATGTTACATCTCAAGGGGCTATCCTTTCAATAAATTCAAATATTGATTATCTGGTTTACATGCAAATCAACAACCTGGCAATGACGCGCACTGAACACGAGACAGAGCGTGATGGGTGTCACAGACCTGCGGTCTCTGTGGCTGATGCATTGTGGGAGTGCGATGGAGCATCCGAACAGCATGATGTGTCTGTAGCAGGACAGTTGACTCAGGTAGCTGAAGAACTTGAGGAACATCTGCAGCTCGCTGCTCTTGACGACCATCGTCCCCGGCAACACTCCGCTCTGGTTGTACGGCAGCATGCTACACTGAATCTCCATGATGTCAGAGCAGAAACCTGTAAACAAACAAGAGAAATCTGATTGGCTGATGCGTTGAGCAAGAAGTGATTTCACTGGTCAGTTTAGCGGAGATGCGTTTTGAGCGATTTCACAATTCTTAATAAAATCCATGAGATTAAGATTCATGTTCACCACTAATGACATTCATGTAAAACAGTGAAACTGCTGATTCTCTCAGTGTTACACTCTGTGTGTGTGTGTGTGTGTGTGTGTGTTGTGTGTGTGTGTGTGTGTGTGTGTGTGTGTGTGTGTGTGTGTTTGAGAGAGTCTGTGTGTGTGTGTGTGTGTGTGTGTGTGTGTGTGTGTGTGTGTGTGTGTGTGAGAGAGAGAGAGTGTGTGTGTGTTTGAGAGAGTCTGTGTGTGTGTGTGTGTGTTGTCCTTGTGTTGTGGGGTGGTTAGAGAGAGAGTATGTGTGTGTGTGTGTCTGTGTGTGAGAGAGAGAGTATGTGTGTGTGTGTGAGAGAGAGTATGTGTGTGTGTGTGTGCGTGTGCGTGTGTGTCTGTGTGAGAGAGAGAGTATGTGTGTGTGTGTGTCTGTGTGTGAGCACGCTCTATGAGACTCTGATTGTAATTGTGATTCTAGTGCTCAAGTCAAAGTCAGAAAGATGAGAGGAACAGCCTTCACACACACACACACCTCAAGAAAGATGATTAATCATTAGGCTGTTTGGAGGAGACAGAGACAAATAAAAGCTCATGGCGCACCCTCTGTAGAGGGCATCACAAGAGGACACACACTCACAGATGACTTTCAGGACAGAACCTTCACTGAGAACACTGAAACACACCGTCTCACACACAAATGGACAGAGAGAGAGAGACAGGAGAAAATCTGTGTCGAAATTAGATTAGCAGAGGACAAAAGCAGCGAGATGTTTGACATAAAAGGGCTAAAGAGAGAGAGAGAGACAGAAGCAAAAGGCAGATGATGAAATATGAAGCAAAGCATGACATTTAAAGGGATCGTTCACTTTCTTTCTTCAGATGAACACTTTTTTTTTTTTAATAATCCATCTTTGTGAGTATGTTACACAAAACCCAATGGTGACGCTCCATAAAGCAACCAGCCACATGATGGCAATCCACACTCACTTCATTTGATACATTTCTTAGAAAACAACATTTCATATCTTCATTTTGCAAGTACAGGTAAATGTATCTTGACTTAATGAAGTTTCGATATTTGTTCCGGAAAACAAGACACAAATACTGAGATACATTTATTGACTTTATTAATTTTTAGACTTTCTGCTCTGATTTGACACCTTTTTAAGGCTTTAATCTGTGCAATGGTGAGTTAAGGCTTTTTAAGACCTGCAAAAACCCAGCATTTGAGGCTTGCATTAAACAGACTCTCAGAGATGGATTATTTTTCTAAAAAATCATTGTGTTCATCTGAAGAAAGAAAGTCATATACATCTGGGATGATGAGAGAATATTTGGTCATTTTTGGAAGGACTATGGTTTAAAGCCACACATGCATCATCTTCAGGACTGTACCAGCGTCTGCGCTCATGCTCGTCACCGTGGAGACAGAGGTCCACCAGTCCACAGGGGCCGCGGCAGTGGGGCCCGCCGATGAAGACGAGGATGAGGATGAAGAGGTGTCTGAACGAGGCATCCAGTGTGCCGAGTCCCACTGTGGAGGGGTGTTTGTCAGGACGACCCGCGGCATGCCGGACTGCGCTGACACCGTTCTGTTATCGGCCATCATCGGGCCGGGGTCGGTGCTGTTAAAGGGCCCGTCGGTCACTATGGACACAGAAGATCCAGCATCCAGCAGGCCCATCCCAATAAACTGGACCAAGACGAAAACCACGAGCGATGACAGAGTTCAACAGGAACAGTGAGGATTTTTAAACACACACACACACACACACACACTCTGCTGAAACACACAGTGTGTCTAGTAACGCATCCAGACTCTTCTGTAAGACATGTGTGATCTGAACGGCCCCTGATCAGCATTGATGGCTCGATGAAGAACCTTTAACTTCCATTGTATCTTTCCATTGCACAAAAGGTTATTTTCTTTATAGTGGAAAAAAGGTTTTTCAGATGATTAAATGTTCTTCACACTAAGTAAAAAATGGTTAAGAACCAATTGCTGAAAGGTTCTTTGGTGAACCAAAAACGGTTCTTCTGTGGCATCACTGTGAAAACCCCTTTTTGGAAGCTTTATTTTTAAGAGAGTATTATTTTGCTCTGATCTGACGCAGTGATGTGACCGATTCCTTCACAAAGGAAATTTCAGCCAACACAAATTGCACCATAATAAACAAACTATAATCATTTCGACAAATTAGGCCAGATCGTTTCCATGCCAGCAGTGAACTAGACCCTCGTCTGGAAAGATTTCACAGCAAGCAAGCATGAGAATCACCACCACAAACAGACATGTTTGTTTGTAAAAGGGATCTTTAACCCAAAAATTAAATTGTGTCCATTGTGTCCAATTTACTCCATTCATCTTGTTCGAACATGACTTTCTTTCCTCTGTGAAACAAAAAAGGTGTTTTGAAGAACACTGGCAACCAAACAACATTGGACCCCAATATGGACAAAAAAAGAGACATTTAGAGACAGGAGACATTTATCAAAATATCTTCTTTTGTATTCCACGGAATGTAAGTCAATCACACAGGTTTGAGCAACATGAGGGTGAGTAAAGGATCCTTTTTGGGTGAACGATGCCTTTAATTGTTAATAGGACAGAACACTGGAACGCAGTCAGACGAGAGAGGAACAGAGGACGACCGCCAGAGGGAAATCTGTATAGAATCATAACACGGCAGAGACAGAGCCTCAAGGTCAGATCTCATGAGTCTAGATAGCATCATCACTAACCTCTCAGGGTTCAGTTCTCCTCCATAAAACAGCACCGCTGCTGCGCCGACAACATGCAGCGCTCAGCCCGGATCAGTCCAGAGGAGACCGAGCTCCCGCTCATCCGCCACTGCTCTAGAACAGACCCTGTTACACCGATCACACCTGCTGTTTTAATCCGTCTCTTCTGTCCACTTTCCTGACTTCTCTGAGGGGAGGGATTATGGGCTTTTTCTGATCTTTCGATCTAATATTGCGAAATAGGCTTGAGCAATTTACATAAGAACGTGAAAAGAGGCAACAGAAAATGATACCGATAGCAGCAGCTTTCGTTTCTGCTCTGATAGCCACAAAACTAAGCCGAACGCTGTGGATTTGTGTTAGAATCAGGAATGATAATTGTGCTTTTTACATTTTTTTTGCCTTCAGACCAAGCTTACTGTTTCAGCTGGCAAAGTTTAAACCCATCTGGATAACACGCTCCAACAACA
>JADLZN010000094.1:304827-307327 GCA_018155175.1 Sinocyclocheilus anophthalmus
GCCCTGCAAGACCAAGAGATGAGCAAAGAAAGCAAGCCCCTCCCTCAGCTGATCCAGAGCTTCAGTCCTTCACTAACATCTACTGCTGCTCTGCATCACAGCATCAGAATCAGTCAGATTACTGCACAGATCAAACAGAGCTACATCACTCACTGGCAAAACCAAACACAACAGCAGAGTAAAGTGCAATGCTACCTGGCCCTAAAGAGAGAGTACAGTACGGCAGAGTATCTGTACACAGTGTCAGATAAGAAACTGAGAAGCACGTTGACCAGATACAGACTCAGCGGACACAAGCTGATGATAGAGACGGGCAGACACAGAAAAACACAGCTGCCACCGGAGCAGAGACTGTGTTCACACTGTGATCTGAATCAGATGGAAACAGAGCTGCACTTCCTAACAGAATGCCCCAAATACACAGATATACGGACAGTGTTCTACGATAAAATACAGCAGATCCATCAGACATTTCAAACTCTCTCAGACCAGGATGAAGTGGCGTATCTGTTAGGAGAACAGAAGAACTGCTGTGTGTTTGCTGCTCAATATGTGTCTGCCTGTCACCACAGAAGAGAACACACTCAGCCTGCCCTGATCTGATGTTTCCAGCACAGCTACATTATATTAGGCCAGATTACTCTATATATATATTAGAGAGAGTTACGGTGTGTGTGAGAGAGAGACGGGAAGAGAGAGAGAGAGAGCGAGAGAGGAGAGGAGAGAGAGAGAGAGAGAGAGAGAGAGTGTTTGTTTGTTTGTTTGAGGAGGATGATGGGAGAGAGGAGTTTGTGTGGTGAGACGAGAGAGAAGAGAGAGGGAGTGTGGTGTGTGTGTGTGAGGACGAGGAGAGAGAGAGAGAGATGAGAGATGAGAGAGATGAGAGAGAGAGAGAGAGATGAGAGGAGGGAGCTGAGAGCGAGGAGAGAGAGGACGGAGAGGGGAGGAGAGAGAAGAGAGGAGAGAGAAGAGAGGAGCTGGAGAGATGTGTGTGTGTGAGGGATGGAGGAGAGAGGAGGACGAGTGTGTGCTGTGTTGTGAGAGAGATTTGTGTGGAGAGAGAGAGCGACGAGAGAGAGAGAGAGAGTGTGTGTTGTGTGTGAGAGAGAGAGAGAGAGTGTGTTTGAGTGTGTGTGTGTGTGTTTGAGAGAGGAAAAGGAGGAGAGTGTGTGTGTGTGTGCGGTGGTGAGAGAGAGAGAGAGAGAGGAAGTGTGTGTGTGTGTCAGAGAGAGAGTGTGTGTCTGAGTGTGTGAGAGAGGGAGAACGCTTGTGTGTGTTTGTGTGCGTGAGAGAGAGAGAGAGAGAGAGTGTTCGGTGGGTGAGAGAGAGAGAGAGAGAGCGTGTGTCTGTGTGTGTGTGTGTGTGTGAGAGAGAGAGAGAGAGTGTGTGTGTGTGAGAGAGAGAGAGAGAGAGAGAGTGTGTGTGTATGTGTGAGAGAGAGAGAGAGTGTGTGTGAGTGTGTGTGTGTGAGAGAGAGAGTGTGTGTGTGTGTGTGTGAGGAGAGAGGGGTGGGTGTGTTGTGTGAGAGAGCGAGAGAGAGAGTGGTGTGTGTGTGTGTGTGGGTGATGAGAAGAGAGAGGGCAGAGAGAGAGAAGAGAGAGAGAGAGTGTGTGTGTGGGAGAGAGAGAGAGAGAGTGTGTGTGTGTGTGGTGTGTGTGAGAGAGAGAGAGAGAGAGAGAGTCTACAGCTCTCTACGCTGTATCGTGCACTGGGTCTGTACATAGTCAACGGCAGACTGCGAGGAGATTCGTACGGTAGGTACACTTATAGCTCAGTGCTGGGTAACAGTACAGTAGATTATTTCATCACCGACCTAAATCCAAACTCACTCAGAGCGTTCACAGTCAGCCAACTAACCCCACTGTCAGACTACAGTAAAATCACCCTCTATCTAAACAGATCAAAACCTAACTCAGATGCATCCAAACAAACCCACCTCCACACCCTCAAACACACGTACAGATGGAAACAAAATAGTGAAGATGCATATCAAACCGTAATTTGTGAACCAAAAATACAAAACCTATTAAACCATTTCCTAGCTACACCATTCCTACACAACTTTGAAAGGGTCAATTTAGCAGTAGACAGGATTAACCAAATATTTGCAATGACTGCAACACTATCTAACCTAAAAACCACAAACAAAAAAATAAACAGGTAGCATGTACATGAGAAATGGTTTGACAACGAGTGCAAAGACCTTAGAAAAGAAGTAAGAACCTTATCAAATCAGAAACACAGAGATGCTGACAATGTAAACACACGCCAACTCTACCACGAGAAACTTAAACAATATAAGATCATCCTAAGAACAAAAAAGAAGCAACATATACAAAATCAGCTAAAAGTAATAGAACAATCTCTAGAATCAAACCGTATCTGGGAACATTGGAACACACTAAACCAATCTTACCATGAAGAGTTACCCATCCAGAACGGAGATGTGTGGATAAACCACTTCTCTAACCTCTTCAGCAATATAAACAAAAACCATGAA
>JADLZN010000094.1:312327-324827 GCA_018155175.1 Sinocyclocheilus anophthalmus
GCAGACAGGCCGCCGCCACAGCCAACAGGATGCCACAGATGGGCATCAGGAGGCGGAGCTTATATCTGTGCCACACCCCCTCCTCTGTCTCCACCTCGGTGACTTTCCTGTTCTTCTTCCTCCGTCCTTTCTGTCGTTTCTCAAATGCCTGCAGCTCAGCCTGAAACACACACACACACACACACACACACACACCTCAGAGGCTACATCAGTGAGAAGCTCTCATAACTGCAACGGACGTCATAGATCCTGATATCCACTAAACCACCCATAACCATCCTCACACTAACCTGCTGATGTGAGGAGATGTAAAGCTAAACATCAATTGATTAAAGAGCCTCTGAAACAGTGAGCGGCTCTTCAGACCACCAGTAATTTTTCAGATCTCAATGATATTCATGCGTTTCTCGACTCACCTGCTGTTTTCTCATTTCTTCCTCCAGAGTGGCTCTTTCCTCTGCTGCACAAGCCTGAAACACACACACAAAACTAACTGTCCAGTAACTGTTTCTCCAAGTTCCCACTGAGTGAGTCTCTTTGTTGTGTGTGTGTGTGTGTGGGGTGACTGTAGTGTAAAATGGAATCTGTCCATTAACTCTCAGCTGGGTTGGAAAAGTGTCTGTGTGTGTGTTTGCCGTTTTAAAGTTTCACACTCTCTCTGTCTGAGCCAAAAGAATCAATGACCCAGCAGTGGATTTTATGGCCCTTCTCCATGACAACAGTTCCTGTGTCGCTCTACACTGTGTGTGAGTTACTTTAGGGACAGCATTGTGAACTAAATCTGACAAAAAGTTTTGTGTGTGTGTGTTACCTCTGCATGTTTCTTCTGTAACTGTCGACACGTCTCATCACACACGACCAAGTCCATCTCTGACCTCACACGAGAACAGGGGAATTCCTAAACACACACAAACACCGTTTACACAGTTAAAGCCATGTGACCACGTCCTTATCATCTGAGCACAAACATTAAATCTCTGCTGTAAAGCGGAGCGTGAAGATGAAACGCTGCAGAACAGCCAAACGCAATCACAGACACAGACTCTGTCATGATCCCGGTTACATCTACTGTGTGTTGTGACGTGTCTGCTCCAGTGATGCTCCGATCAGGATTTTTGCAGCCGATACAGACTACTGAGTTATTTTCATCATGATTGGCCGATACCGATCATTTTAGCTTTATATAAGTGATACATAAGCTCTCCATTGACTGCTAACCTTTTTTTTTTTTATAGATAAAATACCTCGCTTTATATTATTTACAATATATTGTTTTAATTGAGAATCAAATAAATAAGCACAACAAATATTAACTTTACAATTAACATTTTAATAGGCCTTTAAAAACAGAGCTAACACAAAACAATGTCAAACTGAACAACTGCAACCCATAAGGTGACAGGCTGTCAGTGCAGTTACACTGTTCAGCCAGTAGGTGACGGCAATGGACTTTCTTTATGAGCAGTTCATTCAAAGACTACACTTAAAAACACTGATCATTCATGAATCAAACAATGTGTCCAAATTGATTAATTTACAAGGCTCAACTGATGATCAATGCATCACCATGTTAATGCTGAAGCTGATATTTCACTTCATAGAGATCATTGGCACTGATTAGGGTGAAGAGGGAGTGAACTAGTGCTGTCGCGGTGAGGGAATTTCCCTTGCGGTAATTTTGAGTGGCTCAATAGCGCGGTATGCGGTTTTACCGCCATACATATACACAAACATATTAATAATTCTATATATAATATATATATACAGTGGGTACGGAAAGTATTCAGACCCCTAAATTTTTCACTCTTTGTTATATTTCACCCATTTGCTAAAATCATTTAAGTAAAAAAAAAATTCCTCATTAATGTACACACAGCACCCCATATGACAGAAAAACACAGAATTGTTGACATTTTTGCAGTTATTAAAAAAGAAAAACTGAAATATCACATGGTCCTAAGTATTCAGACCCTTTGCTGTGACACTCATATATTTAACTCAGGTGCTGTCCATTTCTTCTGATCATCCTTGAGATGGTTCTACACCTTCATGTGAGTCCAGCTGTGTTTGATTATACTGATTGGACTTGATTAGGAAAGCCACACACCTGTCTATAGAAGACCCATTACGGCTCACAGTGCATGTCAGAGCAAATGAGAAATCTTGAGGTCAAAGGAACTGCCTGAAGAGCTCAGAGACCGAATTGTGGCTAAGGCACAGATATGGCCAAGGTTACAAAAAAATTTCTGCAGCACTTAAGATTCCTAAGAGCACAGTGGCCTCCATAATCCTTAAATGGAAGACATTTGGGACGACCAGAACCCTTCCTAGAGCTGGCCATCCGGCCAAACTGAGCTATCAGGGGAGAAGAGCCTTGGTGAGAGAGATAAAGAAGAACCCAAAGATCACTGTGGCTGAGCTCCAGAGATGTAGTCGGGAGATGGGAGAAAGTTGTAGAAAGTCACCCATCACTGCAGCCCTCCACCAGTCGTGGGCTTTATGGCAGAGTGGCCCGACGGAGGCCTCTCCTCAGTGCAAGACACATGAAAGTTTGCTAAAAAACACATGAAGGACTCCAAGATTGTGAGAAATAAGATTCTCTTGTCTGATGAGAACTTTTTGGCCTTAAATCTAAGCGATATGTGTGGAGAAAACCAGACACTGCTCATCACCTGCCCAATACAGTCCCAACAGTGAAGCATCGGGGTGGCAGCATCATGCTGTGGGGGTGTTTTCAGCTGCAGGGACAGGACGACTGTTGCAATCGAGGGAAAGATGAATTCAAAGTACAGGGATATCCTGGACGAAAAAACCTTCTCCAGAGTGCTCAGGAACTCAGACTGGGCCGAAGGATTACCTTCCAACAAGACAATAACCCTAAGCACACACCTAAAATAACGAAGGAGTTGCTTCACAAAAACTCTGTGACTGTTCTTGAATGGCCAAACCAGAGCCCTGACTTAAACCCAATTAAGCATCTCTGCAGAGACCTAAAAATGGCTGTCCACCAAAGTTTACATCCAACCTGACAGAACTGGAGAGGATCTGCAAGGAGGAATGGCAGAGGATCCCCAAATTCAGGTGTGAAAAACTTGTTGCATCTTACCCAAAAAGACTCATGACTGTATTAGATCAAAAGCGTGCTTCTACTAAATACTGAGAAAAGGGTCTGAATACTTAGGACCATGTGATATTTCAGTTTTCTTTTTTAATAAATCGCAAAAATGTCAACAATTCTGGTTTTTTCTGTCAATATGGGGTGCTGTCAGTGTACATTAATGAGGAAAAAAAGTTAACAAATGATTTTAGCAAATGGCTACAATATAACAAAGACTGAAAAATTTAAGGGCGTCTGAATACTTTCCGTACCCACTGTATATATATAATTTGTGTGTATGTGTTACGATATAACTAACGAGGTCATATTCAGAAGACAATGAAACCGAAACCAAATAGCGTTGAAACAGGAAGTGAAGTAAACAGAAGAGAATGACAAAATAACGGTCCACTTAACAGAACATAAACCTGACAATAAGATCGTTAGGCTATCGTTAGCCTATATGTATAACAGTTAGCCTAGTTGTAATCTGATTTTCTAATCTGACTGGATAAGAGACTTTCTATTGATATTTCCACCTGCGCGTTCTAGACGGCTGTCAGTCAGTGCAGTTACAGTGTTGCGCCACAAGGTGGTGGACTACACGTTCAAAAACGCTGATTCATTCATTCAAAGAGAGATGTAATGAAACACGCTGTTGAAATCATTTTAACTTTGAGCGCCACTTTAGAAGCTCAGCTGACCAGCTATGCATCGATGCTAAGACAGAGATTTCGCTTTCCTTGGACATGACAACCTATTTTCACAAATATGACTCTGCCTGGATGACAGACGCAAGTAATCGCACGCGCTCAGTCGATCTCTCTCTCATTCACTGTCTGTTTAGGCTTGTTAAGTGCAAATCAGCATGGTACACATTATGTTATCATTACTAACTTGTTTAATATTCAGTCCACATGCATGAAGTGTAAAACGAGAAGGGCATAACCTCACGAAAAAATAAAACACGGAAAAATCGCGGTTGCTGCGGTTCTTGCATTCCTCTGCGGTTTGCTCGTCAATAGCGCGGTATTGCGATATTGCGGTTATCGCGACAGCCCTAGAGTGAACAGCCGGCAGAGGGTTCTGCTTGGTCATAAACCTTCCTCAAACAGCTGCATCCGCAAATAAAAGAATGATTTGTCCAAAAAGAATGATTCATTATCAATTGGGAATTTGATATATTCGTATGGTCTGGTGGTCATACAACGTATGCCTGCGAATACAGGACAAACTGCGTTCCGTACGGCTTTCATAAGTAACACTTCTTAGATGCCTTAAATGTGGGACGATTCCATATTATACAGAACGGCTGGCAACCCTAGCTCTGATTCAACGCACTGAACAGCACTGATGCAGTCATGGGAAATCCCCTTAAACACTGAAAGGATACTGCGACAAAGATATTGTGTTCATCTTCTGACAACTGATGGAAAACAGATGCTTTTTACACAAATATATGACTTGACCTGAAGGACAGATGCAGGTAATCGCACATGCTCAGTTCCGCTGTCACTGTTTGTCTGTGTGTCTGTGTGCGTGTTGCTGCCTAAGTCCCGTCTCCGCCTCACACCCAGAGAGCAGACAAGATGCCAGAGGCAGCGAATCAGACTTGTAGTATTGAATCCTTTAGCCAATGTTCCTCCACATTGTATTTCTTTTTTTATTGTTTCTTCAGACCTCATATTTCCTCACAGGTGATTGTATTCATATCTGCTGGTGCTAAAGTTTGACGCCATCACATGTTTTATGTCATCGGTTCGTGAGATCGGCCAAATTTAGGGACTTCTGATTAGGGTTGGGTATCGTTTGTTTGTTTTCCGATACCGGTGCCAAATCAATACTTTTAAAACGGTTCAGGTGCCTAAACCGATACTTATTAAAAAAATAAAAAAATTAAATTTACCCCCAAAAATGATGGATTAGCCATTAGCACTATAAACACATGATGTCTGTTTCATTCATACTGGACGCCAGAGGGCGCCCTCTCACATAAATAGACACATCCAGTCACAGAAGTAGCAGAACTCATGACCTTCCAGGAAATCCCTTATATGCACAAAGAAAACGTATTATAGCTGTAGCTGAGTAAACGGAACATATAAACGTTTTGAATGAGAAAACACTCGACTGTGACAATATAGTTTATCTGTGCCATCTCTGGTATTTTCATAATAATTAAGTATATTTATAATAGGGTGACCATATTTTAGTTTTACAAAAAAAAGGACAGTATGGGGCGGGGTTCATGGGCGGGGCTTCACCTAACAGTATACATAGCAAGACATATTTTTTTGTTTGTTTGCTTATTTTGTTTTTATAATAAATAAAAAGAAAACAAGAATAGAAAAAGAATAGAGAATGCTAATGTTTGAGGCTCTGTTTTCTTTATAAATAAAACGGGTAGTTAGAACAGAAAGTGCAAATGTTAGCGGATCAAGTTTTTTAATAAAAAAAAACAAGCAGATAACATAAGAAGTAGCATTAGAATAGAGAGTGCTAGAGTTAGAGGGTCAAATGAAAATGAAAGAGATGTGTTTTCAGCCGTTTCTTGAAGATGATTAAGGACTCAGCTGCTTGGATTGAGCTGGTCACCAGGAGGGAACAGTTAAATGTAGAGTACATGAAAGTGATCATAGTTAGAATGAAAAATGTTTCAATACAAGCATTTCAGTCAATTGTAATTTATGCAATATTTCAAACCTTGAACCCACTTGGGAAAATTAACCCATGGCAACAGTTTAAAAGTAGCGCAGTTCTGTGGAAAAAACGCAGACTTGGCAACCCTGCATCCAACAAGAGCTGCAGGAGTCAGCTTTGACTGACCACAGGTCGAGAATAAGGAGAGATGACTGACAAGACCATGCTGGAGTATACGCTCAACAGATCCTGAGCTCATTGACAAATATCTGATCTTGTGAGATGCGCTCCCTTTACACAGAGTGTGTGAGATCGCGAAATCGAAAGTAAACAGCGCAAACACTCATTAAAAAATATTTAAATACACCGCATCCTGAGATGTGGACACGAAAATGAGGAGCGGGAAACCATGTTGCGGAAGCAGGCGGCAATGGTCAGAGATTCAGCGGGAGCGAGATTAAGAAAACAGCCGAATCCCAGACATTTTGGGCAATTAAGTAATCCCGGCCGGACGCATTTTTTTAGGCCCAAAAAGAGGACATGTCCGGGGAAAAGAGGACGTATGGTCACCCTAATTTATAATCTATTGCTAATCGATGTATTCTTTTTAAAGTAGCATATGGAACATATTTTCTGCCTCATTCTGTGATAAGAAGCCTCATCAGATCACAGAAGGAAGCATGTGGCTGGTGTTGTGGAGTAAGAAGGTTATAATGTTCTCTTTTGTTGGACAACAGGTTTAGAAATGTGAACGCAAGGGAGGTTTAGCTTTAGGCGTTTTAGTTTAAGCATGTTTAGCTTAGTTAACGGAAGGCTACCTGCTGCCATCAGAGCAAGTGTGATTACTGCATTCACGCGCTCCTCGATGCTCTCATTCCCTGAGTTGTGCTTTTAAGTCTGAATGTGAAACAACATGGACACTCGTGTTACTACAAAGATGTGTTGGATTTGTATTATTAGAGCTTTCTGACTTGAGTTCACGTGCATTTTCTCAGTCGGGAAATTATCTTTCACGTGCGGTGCCGGTGATGATGCTTCTCACGTCTGTTTCGGAGAACCAGAGGACAAATATTTCAATAGATCGCTCAGGCATTAAAGTGGCACCGAAATCTGTGTTCTGATTCGGTTCTAGTACATACGGGTTACAGAGGTACCGGTGCCATATTGGTACTGGGTTTCATACCCAACCCTACTTCCGATCGAGTCATAAAATGTGATTCTGGGCCGATACCGATCGATCGGAGCATCCCTAGTTTGTTCTGTGTTTGTACCTTTTTGATCCTCTTGCAGGGACACTTGAGCTTCACTCGCTGACTGCAGCTCTGATCGCACTCATCCGGGTGACACAGCAGCTTACAGCGGTGCCCACATCCCAACTGCACATATCCATACAACCAATTACATATGCCTTTAACAGCTACTGCATTCATTCTGAACACAGCCGCATCCCAACATTAAAACACTGTTAGCTTTGCACAGAACAAACACTACAAATCATTCCTAGTCTGAATGTTTTGACACACAAGCACTCGTCTCACAGAATGACACACAAACACACACGATCGAGGGTTGCAGCACCTGTTTTGGACACTGATTCTGACAGGAGCTCAGCAGCTGTTTGCCCTGTTCATCCGCAGACGTGAACTTCCTACAAAACACACACACACACACATCAATGAACATATTAAAGGGAAAGTTCACCCAAAAATTTTAATTACCCCATGATTTACTCACCCTCAAGTCATCCTAGGTGTATATAACTCTCTTCTTTCAGACAAATACAATCGGAGTTATATTAAAAAATGTCCAGGCTAATCCATGCTTTATAATGGCAGTGAATGGTAGCCCAAAATTTGAAGTCTAAAAAATGGTACCCATCCATTATAAAAAGTGCCTCACATGGGGGGTGAATAAAGGCCTTCTGAAGTGAAGCGATGCATTTGTGTAAGAAAAATATACATATTTACAACTTTATAAACCTTAATCTCTACCTTCCGCTAACTGTCGAATGCGAGTTCACGAGAGAGTGGTGTCCAGCGGATGATGTAAGATGCAAGCAAACGTGGTGACGAACGTGAAAGTGACGAATGTGGAAGGGCAGAGGAGAGAGTAAAACAAAACCCCAGTCACAAATTAGTAGTATAAAACGAGGATTTGTAAAGAAAAATGTCAAGCGATTTTGAGGTAGTGGGGCAAGAAAGTATTTAGTCAGCCACCAATTGTGCAAGTTCTCCCACTTAAAAAGATGAGCGAGGCCTGTAATTTTCATCATAGGTAAACCACAACTATGAGAGACAAAATGAGAAAAAAAAAATCCAGAAAAAATCACATTGTAGGATTTTTAAAAATTAATTGGTAAGTTCCTCGGTAAAATAAGTATTTGGTCAATAACAAAATTTTCATCTCAATACTTTGTTATATACCCTTTGTTGGCAATGACAGAGGTCAAACGTTTTCTGTAAGTCTTCACAAGGTTTTCACACACTGTTGCTGTATTTTGGCCCATTCCTCCATGCAGAACTCCTCTAGAGCAGTAATGTTTTGGGACTGTAGCTGGGCAACACGGATTTTCAACTCCTCCAAAGATTTTCTATGGGGTTGAGATATGGAGACTGGCTAGGCCACTCCAGGACCTTGAAATGCTTCTACGAAGCCACTCCTTCGTTGCCCGGGCGGTGTGTTTGGGATCATTGTCATGCTGAAAGACCCAGCCACGTTTCATCTTCAATGCCCTTGCTGATGGAAGGAGGTTTTCACTCAAAATCTCACGATACATGGCCCCATTCATTCTTTCGTTTACACGGATCAGTCGTCCTGGTCCCTTTGCAGAAAAACAGCCCAAAAGCATGATGTTTCCACCCCCATGCATCACAGTAGGTATGGTGTTCTTTGGATGCAAATCAGCATTCTTTCTCCTCCAAACACGAAAAAGTTGAGTTTTTACCAAAAAGTTATATTTTGGTTTCATATGACCATATGACATTCTCCCAATCCTCTTCTGGATCATCCAAATGCTCTCTAGCAAACTTCAGACGGGCCTGGACATGTACTGGCTTAAGCAGGGGGACACGTCTGGCACTGCAGGATTTGAGTCCCTGGCGGCGCAGTGTGTTACTGATGGTAGCCTTTGTTACTTTGGTCCCAACTCTCTGCAGGTCATTCACTAGGTCCCCCCGTGTGGTTCTGGGATTTTTGCTCAAAGTTCTTGTGATCATTTTGACCCCACAGGATGAGATCTTGCGTGGAGCCCCAGATCGAGGGAGATTATCAGTGGTCGTGTATGTCTTCCATTTTCTAATAATTGCTCCCACAGTTGATTTATTCACACCAAGCTACTTACCTATTGCAGATTCAGTCTTCCAAGCCTGGTGCAGGTCTACAATTTTGTATCTGGTGTCCTTTTTGGTCTTGGCCATGGTGGAGTTTGGAGTGTGACTGTTTGAGGTTGTGGACAGGTGTCTTTTATACTGATAACGAGTTCAAACAGATGCCATTAATACAGGTAACGAGTGGAGGACAGAGGAGCCTCTTAAAAGAAGAAGTTACAGGTCTGTGAGAACCAGAAATCTTGCTTGTTTGTAGGTGAACAAATACTTATTTTACAGAGGAAATTTACCAATTAATTCTTTAAAAATCTTACAATGTGATTTTCTGGATTTGTTTTCTCATTTTGTCTCTCATAGTTGAGGTATACCTATGATGAAAATACAGGCCTCTCTCATCTTTTTAAGTGGAGAACTTGCACAATTGGTGGCTGACTACATACTTTTTTGCCCCACTGTAAGTCAAGAGGACCACTGGTTTTCCTTTGCTGTAAAAAAAAACTTATTTCTCGCCGATGTCTAGCATATTCTCACCGGCAAGTTTACGCTAAGCCTAAGTCTCACACCGATGGACGCCACTCTCTGTGAACCACGCATAAGGACAGAGTAGCGAAAGCTAGAGATTAAGGTTTATAAAGTTGTAAATATGGATATTTTCCTTACAAAATATTCTTATTTTTCTTATTAACCCCCCGGAGCCAGTGGACTTCTTTTTAATGGAGGTGCCATTTTTGGACTTCAAATTTGGGCTACATCACTACCATTATAAAAGCAGGATTAACCTAGGACATTTATTTAATATGACTGGATTTTTATCGTTGAAAGAAGAATGTCATATACACCTAGTATGGCTTGAGGGTGAGTAAATCATGGAGTAATTTTCATTTTTGGTGTGGGGAATGAACTATCCCTTTAAATGAGCGATATTATCAAGAACAGCTTTTCAAATACGGCCAACAACTGAAAGCTGCAGAAGAGTCCAGCGTGTCACTCACACACACTCGATGTACAGGCTGGAGATCTTACAGTGGCAGCGCTGACGGACCATCAGCCGACAGGGAGGGCAGTTACCATGGTGACAGGGCAGCGCACACGGGTGGGTACAGCCGACGGGACGGAGCTTTGAACAGCCCTCCTCACACTGCCCACACTCTTGACCGGCCTACACACACACACACACACACACACACACGATGGACACAGAAAACAAACAGAAAGCCAGTCACTGTGAGGACTGAGCTCATGGCAACAGGGTCAGAGGGTCATGTGACCCACCTTAGTTTTGTCTGAGTTTGGCAGAGCGGTCACATGATGGCACTCCAAACTGCAGCTATGATTCCCACACGCTAAAGTCCGTCCACATGACCGGCCGCAGGAGAACGGCCCACGAGTGTGACATGGAACTGGACTCACCTTCAACACACACACACACACAATGCTCTAGATGAGACTGACATGATTCAGAGTAATTTTATTTGACTATAATCATATATATGTTATATAACTAATATATATAACTAATACTAGACTAACTAAATGTTTCTCAAGCCTACTGAAGAACAGAAACATATGACATGCAAAAGGACATCAACAATGCAAAGTAATCAAATGTAAAATAAGACATTGCATGAATGACATACAGTGATTGTTATTAAAGCTGCTAAAGTGATTGAGTGATGTGAGTGATTTTCTCTCTGTCTTGTGTTGTTTGATGAACATTAATGACACAGGCAGTAGCAGATTATTAGGCTGCTGTCACTTTAAGACCTGATGAACAGATCCAATTTGCTGACACATCTGATTTCTCATCTCACATCTGATTGTGATTAAGAACTCTTAAATTCACAGTAAGTCAGCTGCATCTCAATCGATCGTCATTCTACCTCTTACTTATCTGAACGTCACCAATTCGTAGCAGTAAATGACAAGATATCATATCATTCACAAGTACAGTATGGAGTGCCACAAGACTCAGTACTAGGACCGTTGCTTTTCACGCTTTACATGTTACCCTTGGGAGATATCATCAGGAAACATGGTGTTAGCTTTCACTGTTATGCTGATGACACTCAGCTCTATATTTCTTCGCGGCCCGATGAAACATACAAATTTGCAAAACTAACGGAGTGCATAGTAGATATAAAAAACTGGTTGACTAGTAATTTCCTACAGCTAAATTCAGAAAAAACAGAGGTGTTAATTATAGGACCTAAAACCTCCGCATGTAATAACCTAGAACACTGTCTAACACTTGATGGCTGCTCTGTCAATTCTTCCTCATCAGTTAGGAACCTAGGTGTGTTATTGATAGCAATCTTTCCTTTGAAAGCCATGTTTCTAGCATTTATAAAACTGTATTTTTACATCTCAAATATATATCTAAATTACGACCTATTCTCTCAATGTCAAATGCAGAAACGTTAATCCATGCGTTCATGACCTCAAGGTTAGATTATTGTAATGCTTTATTGGGTGGTTGTTCTGCACGCTTAATAAACAAACTCCAGCGGGTCCAAAATGCAGCAGCTAGAGTTCTTACTAGAACCAGGAAGTATGACCATATTAGCCCGGTTCTGTCAACACTGCACTGGCTCCATATTAAACATCCTATAGATTTTAAAATCTTGCTAATTACTTATAAAGCCCTGAATGGTTTAGCTCCTCAGTATTTGAACGAGCTCTTATTGCATTATAGTCCTCCACGTCCGCTTGATTGCACAGACACTATTGGAAGAGAGCTGAACTGGATGATGACATCACTGAATCATCAGCGAACTGACTTTAACTGGAAAAATGACTTTGTTATTGTCTTCTTGCATTATTGACAAACTATTTTCCTGTTTGACTCAGTAAAGCTACTCTGACACAACCAGAATTGTATAAAGCACTATACAAATAAAGGTGACTTAACTACTGTGATATCATGTCTGATATGTTAGAAGTCTGAGTGAGTGCTAACAAACACAAGTCAACACCTCCAGCCTGACTTTCAGTACTAGAATCGTTTGACTTTCAGTTTAATCTGAAGAACGACAGGATCCAGCTTATCAGCTGCAGTGCGAAATGAACCAGACACACTGGGGTGTGTGTGTGTGTTCACCTCATGTTCTCCCAGACAGGCTCTGTAGAGAAAAATAAAACACACAATGTTGTCATTTACAGCAGCAGGACGCACAATCACATCATCTATTGCAGTTGGACTCACTTTAAAGACAATCCTCACACAAACAACACACACACACACACACATGTAGAGTTACTTTAAATCACCTCACATACACTCACACACTTTTGGCTACAACTGAGCAGAGTGTGTTAGCCATATGTGCAGAAATCCCTACAACACCAACAACACACACTGCCAAAAACACGCTTCCCCGGCGCTCCTACAAATACACATAGCCACACCTGCAGCGCTCTGTGTGATGATGATGATGATG
>JADLZN010000094.1:327327-347327 GCA_018155175.1 Sinocyclocheilus anophthalmus
ACGCTACTACGGCTTGGTTTATGAATATTAATTAGATAATGCAGTATAGAGTATTATATTCAAATGAGTATGACACACGGTCAGTTGAATTAAAGGGGTCATGAACTGAGAAATCAAATTTTCCTTGAGCTTTTGATGTCCAGATGTGACAAGCGAATTCTATTTCAGAAACGGTTTTGATTTTCTGCGACGTCGTGGCAGGAATAACATCCAAACTATGACAATGATAATCTCAGGTACTGATCATGTGGCTTTATTCAATGTTAAAAGTGTCTAATGTGAGTTTGAATATCTTTTTGTGTGCCCTTTATAGCCAACATGATAATGGATTATTTACCTCAAATCTTGAAAATAAATAAAAATAAAACTTCAACATTAAAACAGTGAGCCAGCAGGTGTATTGTGACAAAACTCTGGCCATTTGATAATACCTAGAATATCAGAATCAATTGCGGGCGGCAGATCCTTCTCCTATTTAGCTCCCAAACTCTGGAATAATCTACCTAACATTGTTCGGGAGGCAGACACACTCTGTCAGTTTAAATCTAGATTACAGACCCATCTCTTTAACATACACATAACACACAATCACTCTTCTATTATTCAAATCCATTAAAGGATTGTTAGGCTGCATTAATTAGATCAACCGGAACCGGGAACACTTCCCATAACACCTGATGTACTTGCTACATCGCTAGAAGAATGGCATCTACGCTAATATTAGTCTGTTTCTCTCTTATAGGTCACCGTAGCCACCAGATCCAGTCTGTATCCAGATCAGATGGTCAGTGCAGTCACCCGGATCCAGTACGTATCCAGACCAGATGATATGTGTTATACTGTGCCCCAGTATAAATTGCGGGCCCCAGTATAAATCTGCTGTGCCCCAGTATAAATCTGCTGTGCCCCAGTATAAATCTGCTGTGCCCCTGTATAAATCTGCTGTGCCCCAGTATAAATCTGCTGTGCCCCTGTATAAATCTGCTGTGCCCCTGTATAAATCTGCTGTGCCCCTGTATAAATCTGCTGTGCCCCTGTATAAATCTGCTGTGCCCCTGTATAAATCTGCTGTGCCCCTGTATAAATCTGCTGTGCCCCTGTATAAATCTGCTGTGCCCCTGTATAAATCTGCTGTGCCCCTGTATAAATCTGCTGTGCCCCTGTATAAATCTGCTGTGCCCCTGTATAAATCTGCTGTGCCCCTGTATAAATCTGCTGTGCCCCTGTATAAATCTGCTGTGCCCCTGTATAAATCTGCTGTGCCCCTGTATAAATCTGCTGTGCCCCTGTATAAATCTGCTGTGCCCCTGTATAAATCTGCTCTGCCCCAGTATAAATCTGCTGTGCCCCAGTATAAATCTGCTGTGCCCCTGTATAAATCTGCTGTGCCCCTGTATAAATCTGCTGTGCCCCTGTATAAATCTGCTGTGCCCCTGTATAAATCTGCTGTGCCCCTGTATAAATCTGCTGTGCCCCTGTATAAATCTGCTGTGCCCCTGTATAAATCTGCTGTGCCCCTGTATAAATCTGCTGTGCCCCTGTATAAATCTGCTGTGCCCCTGTATAAATCTGCTGTGCCCCTGTATAAATCTGCTGTGCCCCTGTATAAATCTGCTGTGCCCCTGTATAAATCTGCTGTGCCCCTGTATAAATCTGCTGTGCCCCTGTATAAATCTGCTGTGCCCCTGTATAAATCTGCTGTGCCCCTGTATAAATCTGCTGTGCCCCTGTATAAATCTGCTGTGCCCCCGTATAAATCTGCTGTGCCCCTGTATAAATCTGCCGTGCCCCAGTATAAATCTGCCGTGCCCCCGTATAAATCTGCCGTGCCCCAGTATAAATCTGCCGTGCCCCCGTATAAATCTGCCGTGCCCCAGTATAAATCTGCCGTGCCCCCGTATAAATCTGCCGTGCCCCAGTATAAATCTGCTGTGCCCCAGTATAAATCTGCCGTGCCCCCGTATAAATCTGCCGTGCCCCAGTATAAATCTGCTGTGCCCCAGTATAAATCTGCTGTGCCCCAGTATAAATCTGCTCTGCCCCAGTATAAATCTGCTGTGCCCCTGTATAAATCTGCCGTGCCCCAGTATAAATCTGCCGTGCCCCCGTATAAATCTGCCGTGCCCCAGTATAAATCTGCCGTGCCCCCGTATAAATCTGCCGTGCCCCAGTATAAATCTGCCGTGCCCCCGTATAAATCTGCCGTGCCCCAGTATAAATCTGCCGTGCCCCCGTATAAATCTGCCGTGCCCCAGTATAAATCTGCCGTGCCCCCGTATAAATCTGCCGTGCCCCAGTATAAATCTGCTGTGCCCCCGTATAAATCTGCCGTGCCCCAGTATAAATCTGCTGTGCCCCCGTATAAATCTGCTGTGCCCCTGTATAAATCTGCCGTGCCCCAGTATAAATCTGCTGTGCCCCAGTATAAATCTGCTGTGCCCCCGTATAAATCTGCCGTGCCCCAGTATAAATCTGCCGTGCCCCCGTATAAATCTGCCGTGCCCCAGTATAAATCTGCCGTGCCCCCGTATAAATCTGCCGTGCCCCAGTATAAATCTGCCGTGCCCCCGTATAAATCTGCCGTGCCCCAGTATAAATCTGCTGTGCCCCCGTATAAATCTGCTGTGCCCCTGTATAAATCTGCTCTGCCCCAGTATAAATCTGCTGTGCCCCTGTATAAATCTGCTGTGCCCCAGTATAAATCTGCTGTGCCCCAGTATAAATCTGCTGTGCCCCAGTATAAATCTGCTGTGCCCCAGTATAAAGCTGCTGTGCCCCATATTTTTAACAAACAAAAAAAAAAAAAATTTCTTTGGCCCGTTTGGTGCCCCAGTATAAATATGCTGTGCCCCAGTATAAATCTGCTGTGCCCCAGTATAAATCTGCTGTGCCCCCGTATAAATCTGCCGTGCCCCAGTATAAATCTGCTGTGCCCCTGTATAAATCTGCCGTGCCCCAGTATAAATCTGCCGTGCCCCCGTATAAATCTGCCGTGCCCCAGTATAAATCTGCCGTGCCCCCGTATAAATCTGCCGTGCCCCCGTATAAATCTGCCGTGCCCGTGCCCCAGTATAAATCTGCTGTGCCCCAGTATAAATCTGCTGTGCCCCAGTATAAATCTGCTGTGCCCCTGTATAAATCTGCTGTGCCCCTGTATAAATCTGCTGTGCCCCTGTATAAATCTGCTGTGCCCCAGTATAAATCTGCTGTGCCCCTGTATAAATCTGCTCTGCCCCTGTATAAATCTGCTGTGCCCCCGTATAAATCTGCCGTGCCCCAGTATAAATCTGCCGTGCCCCCGTATAAATCTGCCGTGCCCCAGTATAAATCTGCCGTGCCCCCGTATAAATCTGCCGTGCCCCAGTATAAATCTGCCGTGCCCCCGTATAAATCTGCCGTGCCCCAGTATAAATCTGCCGTGCCCCCGTATAAATCTGCCGTGCCCCAGTATAAATCTGCCGTGCCCCCGTATAAATCTGCCGTGCCCCAGTATAAATCTGCCGTGCCCCCGTATAAATCTGCCGTGCCCCAGTATAAATCTGCCGTGCCCCCGTATAAATCTGCCGTGCCCCAGTATAAATCTGCCGTGCCCCCGTATAAATCTGCCGTGCCCCAGTATAAATCTGCCGTGCCCCCGTATAAATCTGCCGTGCCCCAGTATAAATCTGCCGTGCCCCCGTATAAATCTGCCGTGCCCCAGTATAAATCTGCCGTGCCCCCGTATAAATCTGCCGTGCCCCAGTATAAATCTGCTGTGCCCCAGTATAAATCTGCTCTGCCCCTGTATAAATCTGCTGTGCCCCAGTATAAATCTGCTCTGCCCCTGTATAAATCTGCTGTGCCCCTGTATAAATCTGCTGTGCCCCAGTATAAATCTGCCGTGCCCCCGTATAAATCTGCCGTGCCCCAGTATAAATCTGCCGTGCCCCCGTATAAATCTGCCGTGCCCCAGTATAAATCTGCCGTGCCCCCGTATAAATCTGCCGTGCCCCAGTATAAATCTGCTGTGCCCCAGTATAAATCTGCTCTGCCCCTGTATAAATCTGCTGTGCCCCAGTATAAATCTGCTGTGCCCCTGTATAAATCTGCTCTGCCCCAGTATAAATCTGCTGTGCCCCTGTATAAATCTGCTGTGCCCCTGTATAAATCTGCTGTGCCCCTGTATAAATCTGCTGTGCCCCTGTATAAATCTGCTGTGCCCCTGTATAAATCTGCTGTGCCCCTGTATAAATCTGCTGTGCCCCTGTATAAATCTGCTGTGCCCCTGTATAAATCTGCTGTGCCCCCGTATAAATCTGCTCTGCCCCAGTATAAATCTGCTCTGCCCCTGTATAAATCTGCTCTGCCCCAGTATAAATCTGCTGTGCCCCAGTATAAATCTGCTCTGCCCCAGTATAAATCTGCTCTGCCCCAGTATAAATCTGCTCTGCCCCAGTATAAATCTGCTGTGCCCCAGTATAAATCTGCTGTGCCCCCGTATAAATCTGCCGTGCCCCAGTATAAATCTGCTGTGCCCCAGTATAAATCTGCCGTGCCCCCGTATAAATCTGCCGTGCCCCAGTATAAATCTGCCGTGCCCCCGTATAAATCTGCCGTGCCCCAGTATAAATCTGCCGTGCCCCCGTATAAATCTGCCGTGCCCCCGTATAAATCTGCCGTGCCCCAGTATAAATCTGCTGTGCCCCTGTATAAATCTGCTGTGCCCCCGTATAAATCTGCTGTGCCCCTGTATAAATCTGCTGTGCCCCTGTATAAATCTGCTGTGCCCCTGTATAAATCTGCTGTGCCCCTGTATAAATCTGCTGTGCCCCTGTATAAATCTGCTGTGCCCCTGTATAAATCTGCTGTGCCCCAGTATAAATCTGCTGTGCCCCAGTATAAATCTGCCGTGCCCCCGTATAAATCTGCCGTGCCCCAGTATAAATCTGCCGTGCCCCCGTATAAATCTGCCGTGCCCCAGTATAAATCTGCCGTGCCCCCGTATAAATCTGCCGTGCCCCAGTATAAATCTGCCGTGCCCCCGTATAAATCTGCCGTGCCCCAGTATAAATCTGCCGTGCCCCCGTATAAATCTGCCGTGCCCCAGTATAAATCTGCTGTGCCCCAGTATAAATCTGCTCTGCCCCAGTATAAATCTGCTGTGCCCCAGTATAAATCTGCTCTGCCCCTGTATAAATCTGCTGTGCCCCTGTATAAATCTGCTGTGCCCCTGTATAAATCTGCTGTGCCCCTGTATAAATCTGCTGTGCCCCTGTATAAATCTGCTGTGCCCCTGTATAAATCTGCTGTGCCCCTGTATAAATCTGCTGTGCCCCTGTATAAATCTGCTGTGCCCCTGTATAAATCTGCTGTGCCCCTGTATAAATCTGCTGTGCCCCTGTATAAATCTGCTGTGCCCCCGTATAAATCTGCTGTGCCCCCGTATAAATCTGCTGTGCCCCAGTATAAATCTGCCGTGCCCCCGTATAAATCTGCCGTGCCCCAGTATAAATCTGCCGTGCCCCCGTATAAATCTGCCGTGCCCCAGTATAAATCTGCTGTGCCCCTGTATAAATCTGCTGTGCCCCAGTATAAATCAAATTTCAAGTAAAAAGTGATAGAAAAAGTAATGGGGGCCTGTGCCCCAGTAGAGCTTTAGGTCTAGCAACGCCCCTGCTGAATGCTCAACACTGCATGCTTTTTGTTGAGTAGGAAAGAGGAGTTATGATGTGCGGTGAGCATCGTACCCGGTCCGTGACTTTAACCAGCACCTGGTCGTGACATGGAGCCGGACAGAGGTGGACACAGCCGGCTAACGGTTGCTGGCAGGGCTGCTTACAGAGCGGACACGGGCCGGAGTGACACCGGTGCTGCTCCTGAGACGAGTGATGGCACAACGCCGGCTTCCTGCAGAGACAAGCACACTTCCTGTGACGTCATTCGACATGACAGAAGTGCACAGAAGACACGAGCGTACCTGCAGAGCTGCTTACAGCGTGGCGGTCTGGTGCTTTTCTCTCTCCCGCAGGGCACAGAGATCACAGTCGAGCCGCAATCACACCGCACCTCCACCATCTCCGGACACGGATAACAACTGCCTGAAAACACACGCACACACACACACACACCAGCTTTACCAAGAAGCAGCGGCTGATCTTCTGACTGGCCTTGACTCCAGCCGTCACACACTCTCCGCCTGACATTTGGATATCAGAGCTGCGCGCCGAGATAGCAGGCGTTTGCCAGATTATACTGTTGTTCCAGACACACATTTGCATTCAGCATACAGCAAGTGAAGGAGAACGAGGCATCAGTGAACATGTCATCAGTGTGAGATGACCTCTATCCTCCATTACCTTTCCCACACACACACACACACACACACACACCTGCTCTGAGAAAAGGTCAGCTCATTCACGCAGACGAACTGGATAACAGCACACAGGAAGCGCTTCTGGCCCAGCGTGACCGTGACACAAACACAACAGCCAGTCATACGTCTGCTCAAGGTTTCCGTCGCTCCCACACTCCTGTGTGCCCTGCGGACAGGAAGCACTCCTGCTGTCACAGGAAGTGCTCCCGCCGCCGGTGGCTCAGCCGTTGTGTGAGAGAGAGGGAGAGAGAGAGGGACGCCTTTGGAAAAATAAAGAGTCGAGAGATTGTGAGATTATGAAGAATCACTCCTACAGCTGGGCTGAAAATACAGATTTCTCGATTTGAATCGAATCTCATTCTGATGAACCGATATCCATTCTTAAATACCAAGAAGCGGTCTGTGCTGTCGTCAGTGAACAAAACTCCAGGAAACATTATTTGTAGCAGGCCACCCATCTGATAAACCACTATAAGCTTAGTGCTTTGTTACTTTTGATATGAAACAAAGTCTCAGCTTATCAATTCTGGCCATGTTATTATAAAATTCAAACAAATGCGGTTTTGCTTCTTTTTAATGTGTGCTGACAGATGGCTCATCTCTTCTTCTTTACTATTAGTTAGAGCAGCAATTCAACATGATTGAACATCAGAAAAAACAGAAATGACTGAAATCAATCACGTCTTGGAAAGATGTCAATAAAACAGTTTATGCTCAATAACGTCACATTTACATCAAGAAAACCATTCAATGACCTAGAAAAATAACTCGAGAGGAGGAGCATTTTGCTAAATATATATATACATTACATATTAATGGAGCGTAGCGTTAGTTATGGCAGGTCACGTTAGTCAAGCTCGCATAAGCTGACTCTCAGCTGATCCCCATCAACATATAGGAATACGACGCCAATCATTAATTCCCTTCATAAGGTCCCTTCAGTCCTTATTCAGCAGCTATCGCTTTGCTCAGGAGCTAAGCTTGGCATTGGATATTTCTTCTCGAGTCAGACCACCGAATTATGTTGATATATAAAATAATCACTTAGAACATTGATGATATCTGCTACATTAATCATTAATGTTGGTTCTGTTCAGTTTACCCTAGGGGGGGTATTTATGCTCTTATCCATGCTAGGCTGCCCAGAACAGAACCATACCCCAACCTAAAATGTATGCTAATTGTAAGTTATCTTTGACAATAGTGGTCCTGACAGAAATACATTTATTTCATACTATTTAATGCGGAGCGTTTGAATAAATCCATCATGAAAAGAAGTGACGATGTCCTCTATTTAAATCAGGGCTTCTCAACTCTCGAGGTCCACTTTCCTGCAGAGTTCACCTCAAATCTTGATCAAACTCACCTGCCTGTAGCTTTCGAGTGATCCTGAAGACCTTGATGAGCTCGCTCAGGTGAGTTTGGAGCTGAACTCTGCAGGAAAGTAGACCTCGAGGCCCAGAGTTGAGAACCGCAGGTTTAAATGTTTTTATTTCAACAACAAACCAGAGTACAAACAGAATTATATCATTTAAATATAATATTATAATTTATTATTATATAAACTGCTTTATGTGCAATTTGAATGTTTAATAACAAATCACTTTAATATTATTGTAATGTATCAAACGGACAGGGTTTACTGTGTAGTTTGCAGCATTATAATAATAATAATAATAATTCATTAAATTTATATAGCGCTTTACATTGTCAGGGGGATCTCCTCATCACCACCAGTGTGCAGCATCCACCTGCATGTTTTGACTGTTTATATATTCAAATAATCCAAAATCAAATCAAATTGAATTGAGATTGAAATTGAATCAAATCGCAAGCTTGTGAATCAATATTAAAATACTTGAAATTTGTCTCAATACCCAGCCCTACTAGCTCTAGACCAGAAGCACCCACTTAAGATAGGAAGAGACCGTAATCACCCTAATCATCTTGTTTACATCAAAACTGAAACCAAGCTATTCACACAGAACGCATATTTCACGCATTTTCTAGAGGGAAATCTATTACTGTTGCACTCGCGTCTCACACAAAAGAGATGTTTAGAAAGCCATGTAAAATTAAAACAAGTTTAACTTTGAAAAAAACTTATCTCGAGACTTTATGGCGCGTTTTTCCCCATCCCACTGCAACACGTGTTTTTAAATGAAAAATGTACTCTGTGTGATTGGTTTTCGGCTCTTTGTATTAAACGATGCATACATACATGATGCTGTTTTGTTTATAGTTGTTTAAGCAACTTAATTATAATTGGTTTATAAACATATTTTAAACATTATGCACTTTTTTTTCAAAAATGTTATTTTATTACGCTTTGAAGAAAACTGCATAATATTTTGCTCGATGCGCCCTCTTGTGGCCTCAGGAGAGAAGCCAAAAACCTTTTTTCCCCCTAACTGAAATTATGCATTTTAAATTAGAATACAATTCGAATTTTGATCATATTTAAGTAAAAAATTTGAATTTAGTTTTTCAGCCATTTTGACAGCCCTACAAAGCATGCAGCTGTGGTCGCTCACAGTCAGGCTCACGGCTGACCCGTGTGTGTTCAGGGATGAGTGTGTGTTAGTGTTCACCTTGGTGACACACAGACGGGCATTTGTGGTTCCTGCAGCCCAACATTCGAGTGCAGCTCATGTCACACGGAGGGCAGCTCCCTGGACAACACTGCAAACACACACAGCTATCAGTGACACAAACACAATGCGAGGTGAAGTGTGAATGAGACGCACTCGTGTGTGTCAAAAAGATGTGTGTTTGTGTGTGTCACAAACCTTTCTCTTGCACTGGTGTCGGCTGCAGGCCCGTGTCTTGTTGCATTTGGACTCGCAGAGATATTCCTTATGACAGGGCAGGAGTTTGCTGTAGCGGCCACATCGGCACGTCTTTTCTACCTCCTGCGCACACACACACACACGTTAATTCCCCTCTAATCAGTATCTACCTTCACAATGGGCTTTGGTTTCGGGAAACGGTTAAATTTCTTCTTTGTAAATGCAAGCCTGGGCTGGAATGCCAGAAAATTCGATCTGGTTATCAGAGCCTCCTAACATCATCAGGATCAATCCCGGAACACGTTTTATCATATTTCATATTGTGAGATTAGCATTGTGTATCGAACCAAATCATGGCATGAGTGTATCGTTACACCCCTAATAATAATGCAATGGCAGGACAGTTAGAGGAACACCGCCTGTGTAAGACGCTAGCGAGTGTTACGGCTCGTGTGTGTGTGCGAGTGTGTGTGAGTGTGTGTGTGTGTGTGTGTGTGTATACAGTGGGTACGGAAAGTATTCAGACCCCCTTAAATTTTTCAACTTTTTATATTGCAGCCATTTGCTAAAAACATTTAAGTAAATTTTTTTTCCTCATTACTGTACACACAGCACCCCATATTGACAGAAAAACACAGAATTGTTGACATTTTTGCAGATTTATTAAAAAAGAAAAACTGAAATATCACATGGTCCTAAGTATTCAAACCCTTTGCTCAGTATTTAGTAGAAGCACCCTTTTGATCTAATACAGCCATGAGTCTTTTTGGGAAAGATGCAACAAGTTTTTCACACCTGTATTTGGGGATCCTCTGCCATTCCTCCTTGCAGATCCTCTCCAGTTCTTGCAGGTTGGATGGTAAACGTTGGTGGAAACGTTTTTAGGTCTCTCCAGAGATGCTCAAATTGGGTTTAAGTCAGGGCTCTGGCTGGGCCATTCAAGAACAGTCACAGAGTTGTTGTGAAGCCACTCCTTCGTTATTTTAGCTGTGTGCTTAGGGTCATTGTCTTGTTGGAAGGTAAACCTTCGGCCCAGTCTGAGGGTCCTGAGCACTCTGGAGAAGGTTTGCGTCCAGGATATCCCTGTGCTGGGCGCATTCATCTTTCCCTCGATTGCAAACAGTCATCCTGTCCCTGCAGCTGAAAAACAACCCACAGCATGATGCTGCCACCACCATGCATCACTGTTGGGACTGTATTGGACAGGTGATGAGCAGTGCCTGGTTTTCTCCACACATACCGCTTAGAATTAAGGCCAAAAAGTTCTATCTTGGTCTCATCAGACCAGAGAATCTTATTTTTCACCATCTTGGAGTCCTTCCATGTGGGCTTTCATGTGTCTTGCACTGAGGAGAGGCTTCCGTCGGGCCACTCTGCATAAAGCCCCGACTGGTGGAGGGCTCTAGTGATGGTTGACTTTCTACAACTTACTCCCATCTCCCAACTGCATCTCTGGAGCACAGCCACAGTGATCTTTGGGTTCTTCTTTACTCTCTCACCAAGGCTCTTCTCCCCCGATAGCTTTTTGAATTTTAACTCAGTTTGGCCGGACGGCCAGTTCTAGGAAGGGTTCTGGTCGTCCCAACATCTTCCATTTAAGGATTATGGAGGACACTGTTCTCTTAGGAACCTTAAGTATAGCAGAAAATTTTTTGTAACCTTGGCCAGATCTGTGCCTTGCCACAATTCTGTCTCTGAGCTCTTCAGGCAGTTCCTTTGACCTCATGATTCTCATTTGCTATGACATGCACTGTGAGCTGTAAGGTCATATATAGACAGGTGTGTGGCTTTCCTACTCAAGTCCAATCAGTATAATCAAACAAAGCTGGACTCAAATGAAGGTGTAGAACCATCTCAAGGATGATCAGAAGAAATTAACAGCACCTGAGTTAAATATATGAGCGTCACAGCAAAGGGTCTGAATACTTAGGACCATGTGATATTTCAGTTTTTCTTTTTTAATAAATCTGCAAAAATGTCAACATTCTGTGTTTTTCTGTCAATATGGGAAGCTGTATGTACATTAATGAGGGGAAAAAATTAACAAATGATTTTAGCAAAAGGCTGCAATATAACAAAGAGTGAAAAATTTAAGGGGGTCTGAATACTTTCCGTACCCACTGTATGTGTGTCTGTGCGAGTGAGTGTGAGCGAGTGAGTGAGTGAGTGTCTGTGCGAGTGAGTGTGTGTGTCTGTACGAGTGAGTGTGTGTCTGCGAGTGAGTGTGAGTGTGTGTGAGTGAATGTGTATGAGTGTGAGTGTGAGCGAGTGAGTGTGTGTGTGTCTGTGCGAGTGAGTGAGTGTGTGTGCACCTGTCGGCAGGTCTCACAGGCTCCTCTGTGGCCCCACAGCCCCAGCGCATTGAGAGGTGTGAAAACAAAACCACAGTCCAGTTTCTTCCCACAGGTGTCTCCACAGGTGGGCACATCCACCGTACATGGTAACACACTCTCTGAACAAACACAGCACTGAATGAAACACACCGGAGCCCTGCAGAACTGCTTGATGAACATTAAGTAATATCTGCATTCACATGCTCAAGTGCAGAACGGTTTGTTCGAGGCACCAATCCTACTCCGTGACATGGGAACTAACTCTGATTTTACTCCAATCAAATCATAAACTAAAACACAGATCTCTGTTTACAAAACTTTCATTTTAAATGTGATAAATATGATTTTACATGACAGCTTGATTCTATTAACTAAAACATGTGCATTAAATCAGTACATGATGTTTTAATGGAAAGGTAAAATACAGAAAGGTTTGTGTGAGGGTTAGGCGACACAAAATACCATAATATCTCAAAACCAGGGCTGGCGATTGAAGTATATCATTGTCATTTGCAAATATTATTTTTCTGTCATTAACGCTTCAACACATTCAGTTCCATTTTAAGTAAAGAAACTAAACAACAGGCTGCTAATAGTGTGTGTGTGTGTGTGTGTGTGTGTGCGTGTGCATGCATGTAAGTGTGTGTACTGGTATTCACTGTTATGTGGACCACAAGTATAGAACTAGCAGTAAATTCTGACCCTTGTGGGGACATTTTTTGGTTCCCATGAGAAACCAAGCTTATAAATCAAACAGAATGAAGTGATTTGAGTGTAGTTTTGTGTGAGGGGTGGAATACCCAGTGTGTGTGTGTGTGTGTGCTTACTTGTCTTGCCACAGGAACAGGATCGGTTTCCTGCACGAGGACATTCTCCACACACACCTGTGTGACACACACGCTCACATGTGTGATTCCCACAGGACAGCGGACGACCACACACCTGCACAAACACACACATCACAGAGCTGTTACACACACACACACACACAAGATACAAAGGGGTGTTAACACACACATCAGAGCTGTTAACACAACACACACACACCACATCAGAAGTGTTACAACACAACACACAAATCGGGGAAAGCTGCGTACACACACACAACACACACATCAGACCGTGATACACACACACATATACAGATGTTACACACACACACACACATAGACAGCTGTTACACACACACATCTGTTACACACACACACACACACACAGCATACAGCTGTTAACAAAACATGTTACACACACACCACACTCATACATCTGTTACACAAACACACACACACACACACAGCACACAGACACACACACACACACACACAAACATCAGGACAGCTGTACCACACACACACACACACATCACACAGCTGTTACACACACACACACACACACACACAACCCAAACACCACCAGGACAGGTCACACACACACACAACACATCATTACAGCTGTTACACACACACACACACACACAAAAAAAAACACACACACACACACACGAACAAACACAAACACACACAAACACACACTCACTCTCTCTCACACAAACACACACACACACACACATCAGACATCTGTTACACACACACACACACACACATCAGACAGATGTTACACAGACACACACAACACACACACACACACACACAGATAGACAGACAGACACACACACACACACCACACAAACACACCTGTTACACACACCCACACACCCACCACACACACACACACCACACACAACACAACACAACACAGAATCACGCTGTACACACACACAAACCACACTCATACAGCTGTTACCCACACCACACCCACACACACAAACACACACACAAACACATACACACACACACACACACTACACACACACACACAATACAGCTGTTACACACACCTACAGCTGTTACACACAAACACACACACACACACATCATACAGCTGTTACACACAAACACACATCAGACAGGTGTTACACACACACACACACACATAAGACAGGGTAACACCACACCCACCACACCACACCCCAGGGACAGCTGTTCCACACACAAACACACACAACTCAGACAAGCTGTTACCCACACACGACACCACACACACCTCATACACCTGGTACCCACACCCACACACAAAACCATTACAGCTGTACACAACCAACACACAACACATCATACAGCGTTACAACACAACACACATCAGGACCAGGTGTTACACAGACACACAACACACACACACCACACAGAACACACAACACACAAAATTCATTAAGATGTTAACACACACACACACACACCAGACAGGTGTTACACACACACACACACACATCATACTGCTGTTACACACACACACACACACAAACACACACAACCAGACCGCTGTTACACGAGCCAACAACCATCTATTGTTCCAGGCACCAAAGACAGATTCACAAATAACCTGCTTGATTTATCTCAACTGCTCTGTGTACAATAAGTACACATGAACTAGACGAAAAAACTAGCAACATGGGCACTATCTTCTCTAATACATTAGAAGCTGTTGCCCCATCAAATTGAAAAAGGTTAAGAGAAAAACGTACTGCGCCATGGTACAACAGTAATACCCATGCTCTCAAGAAAAAAACTCGTAGTCTTAAGCGCAAATGGAGAAAAACAAACTTGGAAGATTTTAGAATAGCAAGGAAAAACCGTATGTCCAGCTATAGACAGGCTCTAAAAGCTGCCAGGGCCGAGAATATCCACAAACTCATAGAAAATAACCAAAACAATCATAAGGTTTTTCTTTAGCACAGTGGCTAGATTAACAAATAACCCGACGCCACCCGATCTAAATATTCCCTCACAGTTAATAGTAATGACTTTATGAATTTCTTCACTGATAAAATAGATAACATCAGACATACAATAACAAATGTAGATTCTACAACATATAATACTTCATATTCACTCATCGCACCAAAAGAAGAACTGCAGTGCTTTACAGCTATAGGAAAGGAAGAGCTAAATAAACTTATCACTGCATCTAAACCAACAACATGCATGTTAGATCCTGTACCCACTAAATTAATAAAAGAGTTGTTACCTGTAGCAGAAAAAACGCTTCTCAATATTATTAACTCGTCGTTGTCTTTGGGTCACGTCCCAAAACCATTCAAGCTGGCTTTTATTAAGCCTCTTATTAAGAAACCAAAACTAGATCCTAGTGAATTGGCAAATTACAGACCCATCTCAAACCTTCCATTTGTCTAAAATTTTAGAAAAATGTGTGTCTGCTCAACTGTGCTCCTTCCTGCAAAAAATGATCTCTATGAAGATTTTCAGTCAGGTTTCAGGACCCATCATAGCACAGAAACTGCACTTCTTAAAATTACAAATTACTTGCTTGTTGCGTCAGACCAAGGCTGTATCTCAATGCTAGTTTTACTTGATCTTAGTGCTGCATTCGACACTATAGATCATGACATACTTAGATCGATTACAAAACTATACAGGTATCAAGGGCAGGCTTTAAGATGGTTTAGATCCTAACTGTCCGATCGCTACCACTTTGTTCATTTAAAGGGGGAGTCATCTCAATTATCACCAGTAAAAATGAGTGCCACAAGGATCTGTCCTAGGTTCTCTGCTATTTTCGATATACATGTTGCCACTTGGTAATATTATTAGGAAATACGGGATTAGTTTCCACTGTTATGCCGATGATACTCAACTATATATCTCAACAAGACCAGATGACCAGACTTCTAAATTATCTAAGCTAACAGAGCTAGTCGTGTGGTTTTAAAATGTAAAAGAAGGTTATGACAATATTTTTTTTTTTTTTTATTTCTCCTATAAATTCGGATATAAGACAGAGGTATACTTATTGGACCAAAAGACAGTACGCAGAATCTCTTGGATTACAATTTGCAACTAGACGGGTGTACTGGTACTTCCTCTACAGTCAAAAATCTGGGTGTTATATTAGATAGCAACTTGTCTTTTGAAAATCATATTTCCCATGTTACAAAAACAAAAATCTTAGAAACATTGCCAAGCTACGAAAAATGTTACCTGTTTCTGATGCAGAAAAACTAGTTCATGCATTCATGACCTCTAGACTGGACGATTGTAATGCACTGCTAGGTGGTTGTCCAGCATATTCAATAAACAAGCTACAGTTAGTCCAAAATGCAGCAGCTAGAGTCCTTACCAGGTCAAGAAATATGATCATATTACCCCAATTTTAAAAGTCTCTGCACTGGCTACCTATTAAGTTCCGTATCAGTTACAAAATATTATTACTTGCCTATAAGGCCCTTAATGGGTTAGCTCCTGCGTACCTAACTAGTCTTCTACCACGCTACAATCCATCACGCTCCCTAAGGTCGCAAGATTCTGGACTTTTGGTAGTACCTAGGCTATCAAAGTCCACTAAAGGAGGTAGAGCTTTTTCGCATTTGGATCCCAAACTCTGGAATAGCCTTCTGATAACGTTCTGGGGTTCAGACACACTCTGTCTGTTTAAATCTAGATTAAAGACACATCTCTTTGGCCAAGCATGCAAATAATGCATCTCATAATCTTTTACTGCAGTCATAATCTGTTACTGCAGTTATATTTAATCAAATGCACATTATTATTTGTTAGTTTGGGTTAAACAAATAATTTTTGCTTTGTTGGAACAGCAGCTACACTAATTATATCTCTATTTGTTTCTCGGTTTTTGCCACAGGATTGACATCCCGTGATAACTAGGATTTACACAAGCTTCAGTCTGGATCAGAACACCTGAGAAGAGATGATGCAACCCCTCAGAGGACCACAGATGATGCAACCCTGAAACAACATAAACTACCAAACTTTGCTATAAGTTTGATTGCAACATATAATTATTACTGTTAATAGTGTTCATCGTCTGTTTATTACGTCTTATATTGGATTTTTCCGTACGTGGTTGTCTGGCCAGAGGAGAACTGGCCCCCTGAATGAGCCTGGTTTCTCCCAAGGTTTTTCTCCATTCTGTCACCGATGGAGTTTGGTTCCTTGCCGCTGTCGCCTCTATCTTGTTTAGTTGGGGACACTTCATTTCCAGCATTATCGTTGACATGATTGCACAGCATATTGAACTGAGCTGGATGTTGATATCACTGAATTCAATGATGAACTGTCCTTAACTGAAAAATGAGTGTTTACTATTGTCATTTTTGCATTATTGACACTATTTTCCTAAATAATGCTGTACAGTTGCTTTGACAATCTGTATTGTTAAGCGATATAAATAAGGTGACGGATCTTGGACTTGGACACACACACACACACCAGACACCTGTTACACACACACACACACATCAGACAGCTGCTACACCAACACATCAGACAGATGTTACCACACACACACACACACACATCGCCAGCTGTTACAACAAAACAACACACCACACATCCATACAGCTGCTGATACACACACCACAGACAGCTGCTTACCAGCCCTCTACCGAACACCTTGGCAATTGAATCGCATTGGCGAGGAAATTTTGAGTTTAGCGCAGAATGCGATAGATAATATATTGTATATGTTGTGTGTCGGTGTGTGGCATATATACACATGTATTTAGTTGTTTAAACGGCCACAGTTTAGAAATATCTGAAAGGAAATTAACAATCAGTCAGTCACGCATTATAAAATTATAATCATATTATTTAATGACTAGAACTTTAGTAATTAGAATTCAAACTTGGTAACCATGTATGAATGCATATTAGTCATTTTAACTGAATTTCGGACTGGTGCTGGTGTTTTTTTTTGGTCATTCAGTGTTTCTGTAAAAAAGAAAAAAAAATTGGGGGGAAAAACTAACAAAAATACTGATAAGATATTATTATTATACGAATTCTACTAATAAGAAAATATAAAAAGCACTAAGGATTAATGAGCAGCTGGGTTCATGAATATCGATGACGTTGAATGTGTTCGCTCGAACTGATTTGCTGAAATCAAAACAGTGATGATAATAGGTGAGCGCCAGCCAATGAGATTGCAGTTTGTGCATTAGTTCCGCCCACTACCGGAGAAAGCGGTAGTTCTTAAAAGCGGAAGAATTCCAAAGGAACTCTGTTAATTTGACAGCAAAATACAACAAAGAATATCGTTTACATGTAGCGCAAATAGGTAGCGCGTCAATTCTCTCTCTCTCTACGTGTGTGTGAAACCAAGCGGACGGCAAGGAATGCGCTTCACACTAGAGTTTACGGGACGCTAAATACAGGTGTGCTGCGCATCCATTCAGATGAACTGAAAAACATCACAGATCGCTTGACGGAGAGTGAATCTCTGAAGCGCTCAGTCAGTGTGTTCGATGAGTAAAAATATATCTGTGCTAAACTTATACTCAGCCTCTAACTCACACACTGGCGAGTAAAATCTGAGAATTTATTAGCAATTGGCTAATATTAGACATCATTTAGTCACATATGCGTGTGATTTACTCGCAATGTAGAGGGTTTGGGTTACACACAAACACACACATAGGCAGCTGTTTACCACCCACACACACAAACACACATCAGACAGCTGTTACACACACACACACACAAACACAATACAAGGAAGCTGTTCACACAAACACACACACACACACACCCACACACATCACACAGATGTTACACACACAACCACATCAACAGCTGTTACACAACCAAACCACACACACACCAACACAAACACACCACATCAGGACAGGGTACACACACACAAACATTAGCCAGCTGCTACAACACACACACACACCCCATTAGACAGCTGTTACACACAAACATCAGACAGCTGTTCACACACCCACACACAACAAAATCAGACAGGGGTACCACACAACACCAAAACCCCATCAGACAGCGGTACACACACACACACATCAGACAGCGTTACACACCACAACAATCAGGACAGCTGTACACACACACACACACAGACAGCTTTACACACACACACACACACCAAAAATCAACAGCTGTTAACACACACACAACACACACATCGCCAGCTGTTACACAAACACACACACACACAGACAGCTGTTCACACACACATCCCAGACAGCGTTACACACAACACAAGCACGACAGCTGTTACACACACACAACACACACACAACACACACACACCACACACCTCAGACAGCTGTTACACACACACACACACACGCACACATCAGACAGCTGTTACACACACACACACACACAGAATGCTGGACCCAACACACATTAGACAGCGTTAACCACACACACACACTCAACAGACTGTTACACACACCATCCTAATGAGGTTACACAACACACACACACACACAACACCACACACACACACACACACAAGACAAGCTGTTACAGACCACACCCACACACCAGACAGCTGTTACAGACCCAAACAACAAATTCATACGCGGTTTACACAAACACACCTAAGGACAGCGGTTACAAACACCACACACCAAACACACACGACACATCAGACAGCGGTTAAACAACACACACCCCACCAGACAGCTGTTCTACAGACACACAACACATCATCAGCGGTTAACACAAAAAAATCAGACAGCTGTTACACACACAAACCACAAACGCACACATCAGACAGCTGTTACACCACCACCACCCACCCCACCATACAGCTGTTACAGTACACACACACGCACATAGACATTTGGTACACACACACACACACACACACAAACACACACACCCACACACCAACAGCTGTACAACACACACACATCATACAGCTGTTAAACACACACACACATCATACAGATGTTACCCACACACACACATCAATACAGCTGTTCACACACAAACACGCATCATACAGCTGCACAGGACACACACACACACACACCAATACAGCTGTTACACAATCATACGGCACAGGGGCTTCTCATACCATTGCTATGCTGATGACACACAACTCTATCTTTCATTTCAACCAGATGATCCAACGGTAGCTGCATGGATCTCAGGCTTCCTGGTGGACAACTCGGCATGGATGAAAGAATATCACCTACAGCTCAAACTGGCAAAGACTGAGCTTCTTGTCTTCACTGCCACTCCAACTCTACAGTATGATTTCACCATCCAGCCACCTCAACTTCGGCTCACAGAAATCTTGGTGTTAACTTTTGATAACCGCTGACCTCAAAGACAACCTTGCAAAGACTGATCGATCTTGCAGTTTGCATTGCACAACACAGAAAGATCACTGGCCCTTTCCAACGGAGCATGCTGCACAACTTCTTGTCCAGGCACTTGTCATCTCTAGGCTGGACTACTGAAATGCTCTTCTGGCTGGACTTCCATCAAGCACAGTCAAACCTCTACAAATGATTCAGAATGCAGCGGCAAGACTGGTCTTCAACGAGCCCAAAAGAACCCATGTTACACCTCTCTTTATCTCCTTTCACTGGCTACCGGTTGCGGCCCGAATCAAGTTCAAGACATTGATGCTTGCATATAGAAAAGCCACAGGCTCAGCACCCGCCTACTTCCA
>JADLZN010000094.1:352327-364827 GCA_018155175.1 Sinocyclocheilus anophthalmus
CTTTCTGTCACAGCGAAAGCCACACATAGCGATCAAGAAGTTTTTTTGAAAACGACTTCAGTGAGATCTACCTGTGGCACATGCACTCACTCATGTCTGTGTTCCACACCCACACTCAACAACTGGACAAGGAGAACAACTCCATCATGGAGGTGAAGAAAATATTGAACAGCATCCACAACATGCTTCTTGAACGTAAGAGCAACAATTTCATGTCTCTTAAAGTTAAGGGACTACTGGCAGAAAATCGCAGGGATGGACTTGGTGAGGGCTGTGACAAGTTCTGTGCTGATGTGCGAGGCCTGTACAGTGCATGTCTGGAGTATCTGGAGAAGTGGATGGCTCCCATGGAAGAGCTCTCAGCATTTATGTGGATGGATACGAGAGAGCCACCAGACTGGAATGATAACCCTAAGAGAGAAGGGGGTGCCAACTGATGATGTCAAGTGTTTCGACCAGGTCGCCAATCTGAAGAAATGCATAGCAAGGTGCAACAGTGATGAGGAGCTCATTGGCCTGCAGGTGCACCAGAAGTGGACCAAATACTTTGAGAAGGCCAAAAGCATTGCATGCTACTCAGAACTACTGAAGACCGCACAGCTTGTCTTTGCACGTCTCTCTCACAACGCAAATGTTGAGGGTTTTCTCCCTGATGCCGAGCCGGTGGACAAAGGAGAGGAACCAGCTCTCTGTGGAGTCACTGAAAGGGATTCTATTTGAGAAATACAACTTCAAAGACACTTCTTGCAAAGACTTTCATGCTTATTTGTTAAGCAACACAAAACTGCTGGGAAAGATCAGCTCTACAGCAAAACATAGACGGACAAACAAGGAGGATGAGGAAGAACAACAGGACGAAGAGGAAAACTAAAGATATAGATATTTTCTGTTAGTTTTTGTAAGAGCTGTTTTTGTTAAATTTGGATTGCTAATATAGCAGAGGTATTTTTTTTTGTTATTTAATATTTATTTTTCTAACACAGAAGAGATTATTTCATTCGTTGTTTCTGAAACTTGTCATGATTAAACATGTCGAGTAACCGAGTGCATTTGTGTCTTTGGTTATAGGTCGTATTTTGTAATATAACATACAGAGGAGGCACGCTTTAACTGATAAGGCATCTCTGAGTAAACTCTGAGTAAACCTCGAGTATCTCTCCGCGGGTAATCAACACATGGTCACTCCAGTAAAACCACCCATAAAACAGGGTAAATCAAGGTTAAATCTCACATGACGCGCTGCAAACAAGAGTGAATCCAGACGAAACACGGTCATTATCTCTAATGAAACACGGTAAAGTCACTGACAAAAGCGGTAAAATAAGATAAACGCAGTCAGCTTTCAATAAAAGCGACTGTTCCCTCCCTGGATCATTTAATTCGTAATTTAATAAACCAGTGTACAATCATGAGACAATGTGAAGAAAAATGATTTGATACAAGTACAGACAGTCTTACCGACACGAGTCACTCTAACGAGCAGCACGCCCGCGGAAGACGGCAGCAACGCAGCGCATGATGGGAAATGTAGTCGTTAACCGCGCACGGTGAGGCGGAAACCACCCGTAAAAACGACAACTCCCGTCAGCGTTCAGAAAGCGTCATTCAATGACACGCCCGCTTTTCTTCTTCTTCTTCTTCTTCCTCTTCTTCTTCTTCTTCTTCTTTTGGAGTTTTATGGCGGTTGGCAAACAAACGATAGGTGCATTCCCGCCACCTACTGGGCTGGAGTGTGGACCATTGATGGAATAGGAAGAACAAAAAATAATAATAATAAAATAGAATATATATTTTTTAAATAAATACATAAAAAATATTTAATAATAAATTATATAATAATAATAATAAAATATATATATATATATAATTTTCAAATCCTGTAAACAGATCTACTTTTTTAGGAATGTCATTAAAGCATTGTATATTTTATAACGATTCAAGCCATTATTCAACAAAGTTTTAAGTGTGATATTTTCTAACCCTATTTCTTTTCATTCTTCCAACAGAAATGCTCTTTCGTTATCATAAGCAGAACAATGTAATAGCGCATGCTCTACTGTTTCTGGTAATCCACACAGACTACAGTTCCCAGACTCATGCTTATTCATTTTATATAGAGAAGAATTTAAAGCAGTATGGCCAATGCGAAGTCTGGTAATAATTGTATCTTCTCTTCTACTACCAGAATGAACTCTTTCAACCCCAACTTGATTTTGAATACGATAAAGATGTCTTCCTCTCTCCTCCTTATTCCATACTGCTTGCCATCTCACTTTTATTGCTGTTTGGGGGGGTGGGGGCTAGCTTTTAGCCTTAACTTCTTCTTTGCTTAGTGGTATAATAATTTCTATATGTGATCATTTCAGTGCCTGTTTTGCTAAATGATCCGCAACCTCATTTCCATCCACTCCCACGTGTGCTGGAACCCACAGGAAACATATCTTAATTCCAATCTTATTCACTCTGTACATACATAAAAGAATTGCATACAAGATGTCTTGTCTTGGACATCTTCCACTGATAAGACTTGATAATGCAGAGAACGAATCTGAACATATCACCGCATTCATTGGCCGAGTATCCTCCATCCACCTGATAGCTAATAATATTGCTACCATCTCTGCAGTGTAAACTCCTACTTGATCAGAAACTCTTTTACCAATCTTCATTTGATAAGCTGGGACAAATACAGCTGCTGATGCTCGACCTGTCTCGTGATCTTTGGAACCATCAGTGAAAATTGAGATTGCGGAGTTGTAATTCTGTTCTAGATACGGTTTAACCATGACATCTTTTGCTATTACTCTATTTTTGTCATTAATAATTTCTTGCAAATTAAAGTCTACTAATGGTAAAGGGAATAACCCAGGTGAAATGGGTGACACTACTACTGCAGGGCTCATTTCTACATTTATTATTCCACATGTCTGGGCTTCTTCTTCTGCCAACTTTCCAAAACTTCTAAACTTGTCTGACTCATGTTCCCAACATTTTCCCAATACTTTTTTAATTGGATGAGTTTCATCATGTCCCTTTGCAGAAATCCAATAAGTCAACATCAACTTTACTCTTCTAATATCAAGTGGCAGCTCTCTCATTTCTACCTGTACGGCAGGAATAGGAGAAGATCTAATCGCTCCACAACATACTCGTAATGCTTGTGACTGTATCATTTCTACCTTCTGCAGCAAACTTTTCGATGCTGACCCATATGCTATACATCCATAATCTATAGTTGACCTAATTAATGCGAAATATATTTTTCCCAATGAGTGACCCCTGGCGCCCCAATCTACCCCTGCTAAACATCTTAATATATTTAAAACTTTTTTGCATTTATCAATTATTTTTTTGTATATAAATTGCAAATGTCAGTTTTGAGACAAACCATACCCCCAAATATCTAATCACATTAACTTGTTCTAAAGGTTTACCATATAGCTTTAATCTAATATTAGGACTTTCTCTCTTTTTTGAAAAACAAATTACCTGAGTTTTCAACACTGATAAACGAAATCCCCATTTATCTGTGTCTAGGTGGGGGGGGTGTTGGAGGTCGCACTTCATTAATTGTCATTGAACTATGACAGACTAGGCTATAATGTAAGAACACACCCCCACAATGCTCTGAACACACAACTATCCGACACCACACACATACAAATCATATACACAAAAATAAACGCATAAACAACCAACTCAATCACCAACCAACTCATATTCAACTCCTAAACTAGCCGTGGACAGAAATCAGAAGTCAGTAGCGTACTTAATAAGCACTACGAGGCACACCTTACGTTGGGATAACAATATGGACGAGAAAAGATATAGACATCATGTGTTGTAACATACAAGAGGATCCCCCTAACGAATAATTCTCGGTGAGGGGCTCATAGCAACAAGAGGAAACTATGAACACCAGTTAACCTAGGCGGGTCGCTGGCACATACAGCTTAATGACCAAATTAAGCTCCAACTGTAGGATGCGCGCCGCAGTACTCAAATGCGAATACAGTCGTTGCGTTCTGGTTTCTCCACCCGGGCGAGAGAATAAAACCGCCGTTACTACACAAGGTCCGCTATATAACTTGGGCCATCCCTGACGGTCCCTATGTTCTAGAACACACAACGCCCCACCCAAGGGCGGTGCTGCGACGCCATACCAATAAATCTTCAATTCCGGCTACATCTTTCCTGACCCTCTGGAAAATGTAGAGAAAATCTTTGACAGCCGCATAGTGCCAGCACATGACTGAAAGTATATATATCAGGGGGATAAACGGGATCGGTCATCGCTTAGTTAAATTGAAAAAATACACGTGAGAAAAATGCTATGCGGATCTAAGAGGGAAGCTGCGAGTGCCGTGTAAACTAGGCTTGCGTCAAGAAAGTGGTATCATGATATGTAGCCCATGGAAATTTGATAGGTGGAAAAAGCCGGTACACTACATATAGAGTGAGGTAACTCGACCTTGTTACCCATCTTTAGGTGACGACGTCAGTGGGATAAAGGACTTAGCTTGGGAGATATTACTATACTTTCTACGTGCAAATAGGGAAACCAACTTCATCGTGTGGAATGTGATAGGCATCACCCACAATGGTACAGATTAGCGCCCTTATTTACGTCATATCGGAAAAACGATACCTATCTAACGGCGGCCCTGTGTCTTCCCCAGGCTATGGTGACCAGCAGATATACGCAATGCGGATTATCCGCTTAGAACAACCGTCTCTCTATACTGTTTTCTATTTTCGGAAGATTATCATTACATGCCTTTAACAAAGCTGGCTAAAAACTCGCTTTCTCAATCTCCAACCTGGTTTACTCCATCTATAATGGATATTATTCTTGTCTTTGTACCCCATCATCTTCTAATCACTACCCCCACACACACTGATACTTCCTTTCCTTCTTCACCTCTACTTCACATATTTCCTCCAAGGTGTCTTTTTCTCACCTCTAATTCTTTCCTAACATTTCTTGCTTCACTCTTTAACTTCAAATAACATCATTTAACCCTAGTTTCCTAACACCTTTTTTCAGTGATTATTACAAGTGTTTATTGCTTTACTACACCCCTCATATCCACACACGGGACTTACTTCATTCCTCGATTTATAACCTCACCGATTGCGCCTCAGCCTGCTTTATTACCTAGACTTACTTCTTGATCTTTATTTCTTCATCTCCTCTACAGATTCTCTTCAATTACGTCACCCAACATCTCCCTACTTTCTCTTAAATTTGGTCCCAGTCAGCTGATTTGAATTTCATCTAGGCATAATTTATATGTCCTCATACCTTTCCATCCAAATCACGTCCTATTCTACAACTTATTTTGCAAATGATCACTGCCTTACTTACGAAATTCTGATTTATCCTTCAATGTATCCCACACACACTCCTTGCCAGGTTTCCGTGCATAATTAAATCTAAGACGTCAACCGATTGATCCTTTATTTGATAATAATGCTTGTTGCCCTATCCATCATTTGTACCAGCAACCAAAGTCATCTTCCCATCTAACACATCTTCCGGACATTACCATAAATCATATTTTCACTTCCCATATGACTATGCCCATTAAAATCTCCACACCGCAAACCGTAGACTATATTATCCATTCCCCTAATTTCAGCTCAAAGATGTCCCTTTAATCTTTCACATGGATTATAGTAATTAATTATTCTTAATTTCTGATCTCCAGCCCACACCTCTATTTCAACTACGTCATATTTATTGCATATTTTAACTGTTCTAAATTGTATTCCTTCCATTACAAATGTAGCCACTCCCCCTCCTACTCCAGAATGTCTATCCCTACGCACATTATTATAACCCTGTACTTTAAAATCCAACTGAGGCTTAAGCCAAGTTTCCTGAATACAAATTACATGAGGTTTATTATCCTGTTCTGCAATAAATTTTTTAAATTCCTGACCGTTTGAAATTAAGCTCCTTGCATTCCACTGCAAGATTATTAGCACCATTAGGATCCACCACATGATGCCTGCGAGCTTGTCATTTGCATCTTTAATTTATCATTTATCTGTTCTACTGAAACCCCCTCAACATCCAGATACTTTTCTGCAGCCCTAATAATAATTTTAATCCTCTCAGTTCTACTCTCAGTTTGCGCTGAGCAATTCACTACCTCCGCCAGAAATGTAACAAATGAAATCTGATCAATTACCATAAGTTTTCCATTCATAGTTCCTCTTCTATGGTCAAATTCATTAATTGGAAGATTCCGTTCCATTCTTTCATCACTTTTAGATTTTGACATCTGAACCTTTTTGAGAGCCTCTGCATAAGTCAGACCTTCTGTCGCTCTCACATTTTGAACTTTCGCAGCTTCTTTCCTGTATTGACATCCCCCATAACCTGCACTGTGCTCCTCTCCACAATTACAACACTTTAGCTTTACATCTTGTTCACATTTACCATATTCATGATTTCCTCCACATCTGGCACATCTTTGTTTCGTCCGCTTTTCACACTACCAGTCCTTCATTAGTAAGGTATACAAATTAAACATTTATAAAAATAAAAATAAATGTTTTTTTTTTGTATTACTACACACACAGACACCCGAGAACAACACCCCACACACACACACATTCTATATTATATATATTGGTTATTAATGTGTTTGTTTGTTTGTTTTTTTTGTTTTTTTGCTAATTAAAGCGTCAAAACACAAATGCCATATGAAAGGGTCTGGTCAGAAATTCTTTATTGAAGATGTATTTGGATTTTTTTACAGCCCATTTAGTTCTCGGATTAAACTTTTAACCAATGTTGCCAGAGCAGCATCGTTATTAGTGTTTCTCTCTAAGTATAAATGTTTATTACAAGAGTTTGAGTGAAACTAAATCATACAGTCTTATGCTAACAAAAAGGATTCATTTTTTCTTTATGTTCTCTCATGATAGACATGACAGAATAAACACATGATATAATCAGTCTAACCACAGATACATGCTGTGTACACCGACCATCTGTGCGATATCTTATTTGCATGCTACCTGTTGCATGAAGAGGAAAGAACCAAACAAAGATTTCTCAGATTTCTTCTTCATTCGCACACTGCTGTGGTAGACTGACAGCCCAGGATAAATCTGATGTGTATCTACGGTTTTATTCATCCCCACAAATCCAGTCCAAACCACAGGCGGACCACAAAATACACAAGGCTTCTGTTCAAAGTTCTAAAACTAATATAATCTAGTTTAACCAGGTTTATCTGCAGCTTTCATCTCATTCCTTCTCTTCTTTCTTCTCTGCAGTCGCCAGTTCCGGGTCCAGCATCTCAGAGAGAGCTGCTCCGCTGGAGTCTGTGATCTTCTTTTCTAATTTAGTCACACGCTTCTTCAGTTTGCCTTGTGCGGCTTCGTGTTCGGCTAACAGTCGGGCGAAGCGCGTCTGAAGGACATCCAGCACGCTGCCGACCTTGAAGACCTTTTCCTCCATGTCTTTGGGATCGGGACCCTGCTTGGCCAGCTCTAAATCCAGAAGATTGTCCTATAAATAAAAATTATAAAACATTCAAAATGTGAATTGACACTTTTATAGCTTCCGTTTAGTGTATATCAGTGGGTACGGAAAGTATTCAGACCCCCTTAAATTTTTCACTCTTTGTTATATTGCAGCCATTTGCTAAAATCATTTAAGTTAATTTTTTTTTTTTTTTCCTCATTAATTTACACACAGCACCCCATATTGACCGAAAAACACTAATTGTTGACATTTTTTTTTTTTTTTTTTTTTTGCAGATTATAAAAAAGAAAACTGAAATATCCCATGGTCCTTAGTATTCAGACCCTTTGCTGTGACACTCATATATTTAACTCAGGTGCTGTCCATTTCTTCTGATCATCCTTGAGATGGTTCTATCCTTCATTTGAGTCCAGCTGTGTTTGTTATACTGATTGGACTTGATTAGGAAAGCCACACACCTGTCTATAAGACCTTACAGCTCACAGTGCATGTAGAGCAAATGAGAATCATGAGGTCAAGGAACTGCCTGAAGAGCTCAGAGACAGAATTGTGGCAAGGCACAGATCTGGGCAAGGTTTACAAAAAAATTTCTGCTTCACTTAAGGTCCCTAAGAGCACAGTGGCCTCCATAAACCCTAAATGGAGGACATTTGGGACGACCAGAACCCTTCCTACAGCTGGCCGTCCGGCCAAACTGAGCTATGGGGGAGAAGAGCCTTGGTGAGAGAGGTTTAGAAGAACCCAAAGATCACTGTGGCTTAGCTCCAGAGATGCAGTCGGGAGATGTGAGAAAGTTGTAGAAAGTCAACCATCACGGCAGCCCTCCACCAGTCAGGGCTTTATGGCATAGTGCCCTGACGGAAGCCTCTCCTCAGTGCAAGACACTTGAAAGCCCGCATGGAGTTTGCTAAAACACACCTGAAGGAATCCAAGATGGTGAGAAATAAGATTCTCTGGTTTGATGAGACCAAGGTAGAACTTTTTGGTCTTAATTCTAAGCTGTATGTGTGGAGAAAACCTGTCCATCACCTGTCCAATACAGTCCCCACAGTGAAGCATGGTGGTGGCAGCATAAATGCTGTGGGGGTGTTTTTCAGCTGCAAAGACAGGACGACTGGTTGCAATCGAGGAAAAGATAAATGCGGCCAAGTACAGGGATACCCTGGACGAAAACCTTCTCCAGAGTGCTCATGACCTCAGACTAGGCCGAAGGTTTACCTTCCAACAAGAAAATGAACCTAAGCACACAGCTAAAATAACGAGGAGTGGCTGGCTATCACACAGCCAACCTCTTCCATGAAACTGCGAACTCAACGGTTACTATGAGATGGCCCAGCAGAGCCCTGACCTTAAAAAAACCCAATTGAGCATCTCTTGTAGAGATACCGTCAAAAATGTCCTAGTGTCACACACTTCTTTCCCCATGCCAACCTGACCTAACTGGAGAGCGCCATATCCGCAACAGGCGGAATGGCAGAGGTCCCCAAATCCCAGGTACGTAGAAACAAACTTGTTTGCAGCAGTCCTTTTCCCACGAAACAAGCCCTGCATGGCTGTTATTATATCAAAAAGGGGCCTACATCTCTACCTACATACTGATAACAAAGGTCTTAATACCATATACAGGACCATGTGATATTTCATTTTTTTTTTTTTAATAAATCTGAAAAAATGTCAACAATTTTGTGTTTTTCTGTTAATATGGGGTGCTTTGTGTACATTAATGAGGGGAAAAAATAACTTAAATTATTTTAGCAAGTGGCTGCAATATAACAAATAGTGAAAATTTTAAGGGGGTCTGAATACTTTCCGTACCCACTGTATATATATATATATATGCATTCCAAATGGCATGCATGATGCATGTGTAGAGCATTTGGAAGGGAAAACACAGAAATACCAGCAAGAGTGCAGACGGACAGCGCCAATGAAGCCCATGACTGCTCTTTGATCTTAGGGATACTAGTTTATATACTTTTTTGAGGAACAGAGGAACATGTCTGTCTTTAGCAATACACAGCTGCGGTTGAAAACTAACCCAGCTAACAAAGAATGTTCTCAGAACTTTGGCTAACATTCTAGCAATGTTCTTTCAAAGTTATGAACAAACGTTCTTCCAGTAACATTAATAGAACATTTGTTCAAAGTTATAATCTGGATCTCATCCCTATTAATCTTCCCAAAACATTAGCACAAAAATGTTTCTACAATGTTTTATTTCTGAAACATTTTAATTGGGCGTTCATCTAAAGCTCAAAGTATACTTCGGTTTTTACGCGTATGTGAGGTTCTGCCTAGAGTGTGCGTGATGCAGATTTCGTCATCAGAATAGTATGTAGTATGCAGGTCACACATGCACATTGAATTTGTTTTGCACTAATCAGTTGTTCCACAAGCTGGCAGCACTGGCCCGGGCCGCTGTTTCACAGTAGAAACACGCACTAAAGAGACAGAAAAACAACAGACACACACTGAAAAGCGCTTGTGTGAGGGGGTTATGAAAGAGCCGCAACTTTAGTTTAAAAGAGTACAAAGACATTTTTATCGGCCATAACTTCTGGAGAAAAACAGTGCAGACACTGCACAAAGATGAAGCTTTCTAGTGCGTGTGTGTCGACTGCCTGCGTTTGCATACAATATCAAATGGAATATACTTTGAAAGGCTACGCGTTCAACAGTGCGTGTAATTTTTCAAATGTTAGTACTTGTTTCAAAATGTCTGGAGAACATTCAAAATAGCATTCCCATAACGTTTGCATGTTCCTTTAACGATTGTATAACCAAGAATGAAGTAAAAAAAAAAAAAAGGTTGTTAGAGAACATTCAGAAATAATGTTTCCATAACTCTGTTGGAACACTGTCAGAACATTCTTAGAACATATTTTTGTTAGACGCTAGTATTCCATTTCTTCCGAGAATCCGCGTTAAGAGTAAATTTTTTGTTCCCACTCTTACTGACCGTCATGCCGCGTGGTTCCGTTTGACTCTACATAGGGTTCGATGCATTAGTCTCTCGAGGCTCATATGAAAGGGCCTTTTACTGAACCGCATACCTTCATAAGGATTTGTCGTCCCTTCTCCTCCAGCATGGCCTTGGCGTCAGGATATTCGGTCAGCGCCTCCATCAGGTCGTCTTTGGACAGGCAGAAGAGGTCAGAATAGCCGATGCTGCGGATGTTGGCGGTTCTTCGGTTGCCTGCCCTACTGCCCTTGATGTTGAGGATGCTGATCTCTCCGAAGTAGCTGCCGTCGCTCAGCACCACGAACTGCGTGACTCCGTCGTCCGCCACCACGGCCAGCTTTCCTTCTTTAATGATGTACATCTCACGGCCGATGTCGCCCTTCTTGCAGATGTAGTCTCCGGGGCTGTAGACCTGCGGCTGAAGCTTCAGCACCAGCTCCACCAGCAGCCCGGCCTCGCAGTCCGCAAAGATGCGCACCTTCTTCAGAGTGTCCATGTGGACATTTATAGCGATCTCCGCCCGCAGCTTGTCTGGCAGGTACTTCAGCACTTCTCTCTCATCGACTGCTTTCTTGTTGGTCCACAAGTAATCGAACCACTTGATGACCCGTTTTTCCAGGTCTTTGGTGACCTTTCGGAAGCTCATGTACTGTTTGATGGCGTCGATGCGAGCCTGGAAATCCGCTCGCGCCGCGTTGGCGTTGGTGATCATGGAGCCAACGTTACCGACGATGGTGGCAAAAATCAGTACGCCGACCAGGAAGTCCATTACCACGAAGAAGTACTCTGAGTTTTTGACAGGGGGCGGCGTTTCGCCGATGGTGGTGAGCGTGAGCGTGGACCAGTACATACTGTATGCGTACTTTCTCACCAACCGGCTAAACTCCGGATCCGAGGGGTCCGGATACACAAAAGCATCCGACCCGAAGCCGATGGCCTTGGAGAAGGAGTAATACATGCAGGCGTTCCAGTGGATGATGATCACAATGTACATGACGAGGTTGGAGATTCGGAACACATTCGGAAAGTTAGTCCGTGTTTCGGTGCGCTGGAAAAACTCGAACAAGCGGTTGACCCTGAGTAGCTTGTTCATGCGAATCTCGGGGTAGTTCAGACCGAAGTAGAAGTAGAAGATGTCGGTCGGAACCATAGAGGCCAGGTCCAGCTTGAACTGGACGCTCTGCATGTAGCGATCACGAAGCTTCTTCTCGTCTTTCACCAGGAGCCCATGTTCCAGATATCCTGCAGACGAGCACAAACAAACCAAGATTTCAACACGCTCAGTGTTCAGTACGGACACGTCTCCTGATTAGGGTTGCAAAGGGGTGGAAAATGTCCAGTAAATTTCCAGAAACTTTCCATGGAAAGTTAAGATAGGGAATTTTGGAAATATTCCAAAGGGAATTAAATGAAAAATTGGAGTAATATATACAAACTGTATCATATACAAACATAAGTATAAAAAGTCCCATTAAAAATGTCAGTTGGGGCATGTGGCACTGTTCTGAGGAATAAGATTAGAAAAAAGCTTGTAAAATACACTATGCAACAGATGCACAGATGTATAAATAGTTAAACAACTGAGACATTCTGGAAAGGTAAAAAATATTTTATAATTGATGCTGGACAAATTAATAGAAATAGTACATTTAGAATATCTGATTTACTGGCTAGCTAGATGCTGTATAAACACATTTTAATTTAGTATTTGCTAGTTAAACTTTAATACCATAGATCAGATATATTTACCCTGGTAATTACTTGAAAAGCTTTCTTGACTGCTCAAATGCAGTAGCGTGACTTTAATGGTCCTGCTGTAGTGTGCAGATTCTAGAAATGATTTGTGCATGTGATTGAGCAATGCACAGTGCAGAAATACAACTGAATTTGCATTAAATATGGTTGTTTTAACCAAGATTATGCTGCAAGATATTGTTTTTCAAATACTGAGTTCTGGCATGAAACTCTAGATGGTGCAGTCCGATAGGTTTAACTCAATCTGTCCTAATGACATCATTATCACATGGCATAGCT
>JADLZN010000094.1:369827-392805 GCA_018155175.1 Sinocyclocheilus anophthalmus
GTTGCAGACCTTCTTCTTTTGACGAATGAACGGTTCACTAGTGCTCCCGTGAGCACGCCTCAGTGCACTGCTCCTAAATGCAACGGCGCGCTTGCCTCAACAAAACCCAGCCTATTACAATATGCATAATTCCAGCCAACAGAGACGAGTCTGCTAAATTCATGATTGGCTGCTTGACAACCAATCCCAACATTCCTGACAGACAGAAAGAGGACAATACAAGTGCTGCATAATGATTATGTAAGTTGATATATGATAGATTTTTTTCCAAGCACATTGACCCCAATTTCTAAATGACATCAATTAATAACTACTATAATCTGTCTTTAGTTCTTTATAATTTGATATATTAATTAATCCTGAAGGCTGGTAAGGAAAAAGTCTTATATTCAGGTGTGCATAATTATTAACCCTTTAGGCGCCAGGGTTTTTTGGAAAAAATGCTGGATTTTGACGTCAAGATTTCAAAAGCTTGTGGCTTGAAAGGGCTTAAAGATAGATATCTACAGTAAATTAGTAAAATGTTGGGCATGACCGAAAGTTTATGTGGGGTGTAAACATACTCATTTAATTTGCATATCATGACGTCATCAGGGGCGGCCATCTTAAATTTCATAATATTCAGGAAATAGTAGATATTGAATTGATGTTTGAACTTATTTGCATGTTGTTGTTGTTTTTGTCTTTTTATCCTCATTCCAAATTATCAGAAAAGAGGAAACCAACAATAAAACAGGAGAAAGTACTAAATTATTACTTTATTACTATACTATATAGTAGTAAAACGCATGTGAACAGTAGCCTACTTTTTGTTCAGTTCATCAGTAATATCCAGGAAATAGTAGATATTGAATTGATGTTTGAACTTATATGCATGTTTTTTTTTGTTTGTTTTTGTTTTTTTATCCTCATTTCAAATGATCAGGAAAAGAGGAAATCAAAAGTAAAACTATTAGTAACTATAGTAAATTATGACTATATTACTGTGCCATAGTAAAATGCATGTGCCCATTTTTTGATCAGTTGACCAGATATCTGCCCGATCAGGTATCTAGGTGACTAATGGCACTTTTCCACTGCATGGTACGGCACGGTACGGTTCACTTTTTGGGGGGTTTTCCACTGGATACAGTACCTGGTATCTGGTACTTTTTTTAGTACCACTTCAGTTGGGGTTCCAAGTGAACCGTACCGTTACCAAAACGTGACTTGTAAACTCTGATGATCACGGATTGGACGGAGAGAATCGTCACTACCTGCATCACTGAACTTGCGGCACAAACACAAAAGAACCGCTAGATTTAAATCAGCACAGCCAGCGAAGGATCGAACGCAACTGTTTTGAACGAGCGCACCTTTTTTTAACAACCAAAAATCTTGTGTGCGTGTTCAGCTGTTGCGGAAGAACAGACGTTCCTCTCGTTGATTGCAAAGGAGCGGATCCAGGGCTGGACTGGGACAAAAAATTTGCCCTGGGCATTTTGTTAGTCCAGGCGGCCATCACACTTGAGATATATATATATATTATATATATATATATATACTGTATATATATATATGATATAATACTGTATCTATATATTATATTTTATATATATACACTACCAGTCAAAAGATTTTGAACAGTAAGATTTTTAATGTTTCTAAAAGAAGTCTCTTATGCTCACCAAACCTGCATTGATTTGATCCAAAATACAGCAAAAGCAGTAATATAGTTACATATTTTTACTATTTAAAATAACTGCTTTCTATTGGAATATATTTAAAACGTTATAATTTATATCTGTGATGCAAAGCTGAATTTTGCATCATTACTCCAGTCCACATGATCTTAGAAACTTAATATTCTGATTTGCTGCTCAAAAAATTTATTATTATTATTCTTATTATGTTGAAAACAGCTGAGTAGAATTTTCCAGGTTTCTTTGATGAATAGAAATATCCAAAGATCAGCATTTATCTGAAGATAATTTTTTTGACCATTATAAATGATCTTTATCGTCCTTTTTGATCAATTTAAAGCATCCTGCTAAATAAAAGTGATAATTTTATCATTTCCCCAAAAAATAAATTATAAAAAATAAATAAAACTATGACTACAAGCCTTGAATGTATGGTATAATGTTACAAAAGCTTTTTATTTCATATGAATGCTGATCTTTGGATCTTTCTATTGGATCTTTCTTACTGTTCAAAACATTTTGACTGGTAGTGTATGTATGTAGCCTCAGTGACCAGCACGGATCAGCTCTAGGCATGACGAAGCGGATATCGTCCTCTTTTGGAAGACCAACAAAGTAGTTTCACTTTCACAACGAAACACACAGCGACTTCACGACATGGCAGCGGCGGCAACAAAAATAATACAGCGAGAATAAAAGTCAGGCCTTCTTTCTTTGTGTGAACATTTGACCGGTGTTATGCAAATCTTCCCACATAGTGAGTAGACATGTGGGGGGCGTGTTAGAACGAGCAGTTTTAGGGGGGTGTGGCAGAGTTTTAACTTTGATAAAGAATATCTTTTTTTTTGAGACTTTAGTCTTTGCAACTTTACAGATCTTCTTTATGCACCAAGAGCTTGTTATATGACCCCTTTATTTATGTATTTTTTTATTTTTTTATTCATTCATTATTTATTTATTTATGTAAAGTAACTGACCATATATTCCAATGTGTGTTTAGTGTATATTCAGTTGTTTGGTCTTTGAACTTTTCTCTTGTAGTTTGATTTTGACCTGGAAGTTTGAAGTTTTGCACAAGTTGGTGTGTTGTTTTGAGATTGTGTTTATTGTATAGATTCAGCTATGATCAGCTGAAACTAATAAATGAGCTCACTGAATAATGACACCACATTGACTATAGAGCTGCTTGAGGGCTGAAATTGAAGCTGTAATTTTAACAAGTTATTTTACAATTCAGCACACAACAGTTTCCAAGCATCAGTGAATGGCCTTTAATTTTCTGATCAGCTGGTGTGGTTCCTGTGGAGTGCTTGTGGTCAGAGGCCTTTCTCTCCCAGAGCGTGTGTCTGCATGGCTCTTTCTGTCCCCACTGTTTTACCCAGCTGTCCCTGAGCGTCCGGCCGTGCTGCGGTGGCCACAGCAGGCGTGCTGGCTGGGACCTGCAGGTGTCCTGGGTCGGGATTGGGCACAGTGCCCTCCATCACACTCATGTTGGGTGAATCCACGCTGATTGGAACCATATAAATCACCTGAGAAAATGAGAGGTGCTGTAACAACAAACATCTCGTCATGGATCAATCCATAAACTATCACCACTGTGTCTTTAAGGGAAGACGTGAAGGGAATAGCTCACCCAAACATGAAAATTATATTATTGTACAGATTCAGTGAAGCTTCAGTAAAGACTGATGCTCTCAAAAATGATAAGAACACAATGATAGCTTTATGTCACGAAAAAAAAAGTACACAGTACACAAAAAAAAAAGAGTACACAAGTTGAATATTGTCATTATACTTAAATAAATTTTTATAATTCTTGGTCTGGTCACTGTCCGCTTTCAATGTGAGGAAATAGAGCAGCATGAACGTTCGACTAAACATCTCCTCACGTTCCACAGAAGAAAGTCTTCTTCATTAAATGATGTGTAGGTGAATGAATCTTGTGTGAGTGTGTGTGTGTGTGTGTGTGTGTGTGTGTGTGTGTGTGTGTGTGTGTGTGTGTTGTGTGAGAGTCTGTGTGTGTGTGTGTGTTAGTGTGAGAGTCTGTGTGTGTGTGTGTGTGTGTGTGTGTGTGCGTGTGTGTGTGTGTGTGTGTGAGCTAGTGTGAGAGTCTGTGTGTGTGTTTTTACCTGAGCAGAGGCTCCTTCCTCTGAACTGCCTGAGTCTGACTGAAATAAAAATGAATCAATGTCTTAATTCAATTCATAAGCAGGTTTTTATCTGATGTGAACTTGTGCAAACACACTTACAATTAGAGCCTGCTGGACAAATGAATAGACCTAAAAAGCACACAAAAACACCCACAATTAACCTCTACAAAGACATTTGAAGGAATAATTAACTGTGTAAGGTTTGACTTTAGAGTTACAGAACGAGAAAATGTTTGATGAATGAAAACAATGGAACAGCGGAGTATGGTCACTGACTGACCTGCAGAGGGACGTTTGAGGGGACAAAATTTGACATCTGAAACAAAAAGAAATCAAGAAAGCCATCAGGACGGAGCAAGCTGAGGAAGTGTGTGTGTGAACTGAGAGCTGCTCTGTACCTGCCCCTGCAGAGGCAAAGACTCAGATGGGATGTGGGCGGGGCTAGGGGCGGAGTCAGGAGCGGTGCCGGGGGCGGGGTCCGGCTGGAGAAACCCACTGTTTGCATGTAAAGGCTTGGACAAACTTTGAGCTCTGATCTGTGCAGAGAAAGGGTTAAAATGACAGCTACACTCACAAACACTTTTCATTGCTCTAGTATGTAGGACACGCTCACCTTGCTGCTGTTTGCCTGTGGAGTTTGGCTGCGCTGTGTGTTCTGCTCAGTCCCGGTCACTGGTATCAGAACCGTGTGAGATCCGTGTGGTCCAATCACCGATACTGGATACAACAGCAGATTGAAACCCTCTCCAACCGGGAACTGAACACAAATACACAAGTAGTATGGGTATTTCTATAGCAGACACACTTGAAGAAATGTGACCCTGGAGCACAAAACCAGTCAATTTTAGATTAAATAACTTTCCATTAAATAATCTTTCCATTGATGTATGGTTTGTTAGGATAGGACAATATTTGGCTGAGATACAACTATTTGAAAATATGGAAACTGAAGGTGAAAAAAAATCAAAATATTGAGAAAAAATCATCTTTAAAGTTGTCCAAATGAAGGTCTTAGCAATGCATATTACTAATCAAAAAAATAAGCTTTGATATATTTACAGTAGGAAATTTAAAAATATCATCATCTTTACTTAATATCCTAATGATTTTTTGGCATAAAAGAAAAATATATCATTTTGAACAATACAATGTATTGTTGGCTATTGCTAAAAAGTATCCTCCAGCGATGTCATTAACTCTTGTTCTGTGCTGCCGGGTCAGCACGAGGCACCATCGATCCCTCTGACCCTCCAGCCAATCTCTTTCACACACAACACTGGCGCTGAGCGCTTGAAAGGAAGACTCCCATACACAATCGCCCCCCAGGAAAGCCTGGCACTGCGCCATCGTGGGAAGGAAGAAGACGGTTGGTCTCTCGCGATGTGAGTGTCTGCATCTGTGCGCGAATGATAAAGAGAAGACACACAACAGGCATCACGTCTGTCGGGCCGGGGGAGAAGAGACATTCTGTCAGTCGTCTCACAACAGTAGAGGAAATGACCGTTTGGGATGATTTGCATCAAAAGACTCTTAACGTACAGAGTGATGTTCCTAAACACCTACTGCACCAGCGTCACGAAACGGGAATTGAGTCGATACTCATATAATAATAAGCGGAAACATAAAGTCAAAGTAGTCAAGCAACCTTTATTATATAGTGCGTTTTAACATACAGATTGGGTCAAAGCAACTCTTACAGAAGAATTCGGAAAATCGTGTCATATGTGCAAACTTATAATAGTAAACACTCAATTTTTCACCGTTTACAGGCAGTCAAATTGATTCAGTGAGTTCATCATCCAGCTCAGTTCGTTTAAATATCCCAAGGTACTTTCCTACACTGAACAACACAGTTGAGTGTTTTGTGATTTGAGTGATGAATGTGTACAGTTACAATAAGAGCTAAGACCCAAACAGAGCGAGATGACGTGGTAATCTTTGAAATAACACAGCTTGTTTCTGTTGTGGTGTGTAATGTGTCTGAAGTAGACCAGTAAAGCACACACACACACACACACAAACCCACCCCACGCAAACGGGTCCGTCCTCAAAAGGCGAGTGGACAAGCAGAAGCACACAAATTCTGATCAACTCCGAGAACTAAAAAGGCAAGAATGGATCACCATCAGTCAGCATTTAGCGCAGAAGCTAATATCCAGCATGCCAGAAAGAATTGCAGAGGTTATGAAGAACAAGGATGAACACTGTAAATATTGACTCATTATATTTTTTTTGCCAATAAAAGCCTTTTAAAACTTATGATATGCTTAATTTTTTTTCAGTATACCATAGAAACATGTAGAAAAAATAATCTACAAATACTGAAGCAGCAAACTTTGCAAAACACAAAATTAGGACTTCGTGTCACTGCAAATTGGCCATGACTTGTATGTCTAGATATTTGAATTTATAGAAATTTACTTTCATCTATTTATCATAATTCTTGTAGTGGAATGGGACATCGTGTTATTTTATAGTAATATTTTGTCATTCTGTTAAAAATGTAATTCGCATTTCAAGGAAATTTTAATTTATAGAATATTTTCATCTGTGTGTCATAATTCATGTATTTCAAATACACGTTTACATATTTCATAATTCAGGTTTCATACATTTTAATATTTTCAGTATGCATTTAATAGAAATATAGTTTCTCCTGTCTCTAATTTATGTATTTTAAATGGACTTTTCTTAAGTTTTCATAATTCATACATTTCAAATGGGCATTTTCATTATTATAGAAAGATATTTTATATTTCTAAATATGTTTTATTATAGAAATATCTGTGATCATAATTCTTGTTTCAAATGGACGTTTTTTCATCTGTAGCCTATAACTGAATTATCTGACTCAAATGAGCGTTTTGCTTTAAGAAAAGGTTTTTAATGCAAATGCAAACTTTCATTATTCCATTTCCCAAATTGTAACACTTTAAATTCAGCTGAGTGATATTTATTTCAATATTTTAAAAATAAATGCTTCTAAATGTCTTTTCAGTAGTCCCTATAACAGATGACAATTTAATTTTGTGGTGCTTCTAATTAAGTGATAAAAAGCAGTTGCAAATGTTAAACAAAATAAATATAACCACTTCTCATTTGCACCAATAAAAAGTGCAACTCTTTGTTTTACTACCAAATTATATGTAATATCGAATTATTATTAATATTTAGCATACATTGGAAAGGTTTCCATGACCTCTCGCAAGATCTCGGCAAAAAGTCTCACGATTTATTTCCAGAACAGGATGCATGATGTGATACACTAAGCCTCAAATACCGCTCCAGATTTAGGGTGCTTCTCAATATCCCTCCTCGTTTCCTTGTTCCTTCATCCTATGACCCGGAAACTGATCGAGCTCAGCCATCTTGAAGGACATCTCAATTCTCTAATTGCACCATGAGGAGGCGAGGATCGAGGAGTGAGTATCCTCTCCACAGGTGTATCCTTTGCGGAAGTGATTTTCATCGAAAAACCTGATGCACGTATAAATTCTCCTCCCCCTGCACATCTGTTGTAATAATATTAATTTATATTTTACCTTTGAGGTTTACATAAACAATATATCATATATTTCAACAGGTAATCCTGCTTTATTAATATTTATTATGAATGTCTTAAATCACAAACTTTAACAACATAAGGGCAGATCCCTTTAGCGCAGCTGATGACGCTTTGAAGTGACGCTAAAGGGAGCAAGGATATATAATTTCACTTGATTCAACTCCTCCATCTTTGCATCCTTCCCTCGCATCCTGAAGGGGTGGAGCTAAGACGCAAGGAAAGGAAGTGAGGAAAGGAAACATGGATGCACAAATAACAATTGAGAAGCACCCATTGTGTGCGTTAAAGGCATTGCACTTTGCTGTTTTTAAGACCTGGGACAGTCTTGCACACTTACTTCCTGTCGCACGCACATGCTCTCAAGTGGCCAAGACCGCAAGAGCGGGTATTTGGACAAGGCATGAAGGTGTCTTTCCAAGCAGCCACTATCACCACCACGGGCTCAAGAATGAGACCAGGCACGACAAGGTTTTGTATGCATGAATATTTATTAGCAGCTGGCCAGAAGTCACTGAACACACACATATTTATGTTAACAAATCCATAGAAATTAGGTTACATGTTTTTTTCCCAGTTTGGTTACACTCACCTCTCTCCTAAACATATATATACCCCTTTGTTAATAAGCAGAAGCAATTCCCCACAGTCACTTCACATGTCTAAATTCCTAGTCTTTCCTGCATAAAATGAAACATTCTGCCTAAGATCGCTTCCATTTAATTGAAGAAAGGAAGTCGTACAGATTTGGAACAACATGGGGAATGATTTATTCTACACTAAATGCACTAATTACGTATATTCACTGTGCAGATGATTTTATATAAAATTACTCACAATTGAGGAACATTACAAGCAATGTAATGGAGATAGGGAAACCAGAGGGACTCTTGTAATCAACTTTTATATCTGTGCTGTGGTGCATCATGGGAGATGGCAGAAACCAAATGAAGGGAAATGTTTGTGCTTTGAAGTTGAATGGATGTACAATGGTGAAATATCTATACATGAATGTTAAATAACAATAATTTGTGGTTTAAAACATGTACAAAAAGTTTAGAATCTTGAGATTTGGTTGTTTGGCGAATTTGATTCCTGGTTGCTTGCATCCCTGTCAATGGTTGTGCCCAAGAGTATAAATGGGCACCAGCTGTGCGTGCACAGGATTGTCAGACTGAGATGGAAGTTGGTGAGTGAATAATCTTCTGAAGATTGGAATGAGAGTTTTTTCCCCATTGTACTTTATTTTTGAAATTAATTTGCCATGCCTGTATATTTATGTTACAACGATATTGAAGCATATTACCAACAGAGCACTGGTTCTAAATTCCAGTCCTGGGAACTTATTTAACACACCTGAATCGGATCATTCACTCATTAGGAGAGTGATCCATGAACTGAGCTAAGTGTGTCAGATCAGAGAGACATACTAAATGTGCAGAGCGGGGGTCTCTGGGACTGGAATTGAGAACCACTGGTTTAAACCCTTGATATTCAACCTTCTCTTAAATGTTGTTAAATGTATGTACTGAAAATATCATTTTTAAAATGTCATTGTCAACATTTTTAAAGGGGACATCGGATGCAAAATTCACTTTTTACATGGCGTTTGAATATACAGTAAATGTGTCTTAGCAGTGTGTGTACACAACCACCCTACAATGATAAAAATCCATTCATTAAATTTTTTAATCCCCAAAAAACCTAAGCCATCTCAGTTATCAAGCGTTTTGATTTTCTGAGCAATATGACATTGTACTGCTCAGGCTCTGCCCATGACCGCTGACTGATTGTATTAACACATCTCGGCCCTCAGTCAGTTGTATGTTGCTCATTTCCTCCACGCTCAAGCAACTGCAGCGACAACAAAGTCTCGTTAGCAATGCAGGGGTTTTGTAGTTGGATATGCCATTGATGTGCACAAGGTGTTTGTCACCACTCCAGACTTATTTGTTCATTAATGACGTCATCAGCGACTAGTCGACTTCGACTCGACTTTCATCACAAAGTCGACTTCAAAAAAATCAGAAGTCGTTCAACCTTATGGTGTACGGGGGGTGTCTCTTTTTCTTATTTCCCCCCCCCCCCCCCTGTTCTTTGCTTTTGTATCATTTTGTATTTATGGCTGTTTTTCCCCCTCTGAGCCTGTTAGGGGAATTCTCCTTTGGTCTTTGTCTCCTTTTGTTTATGGCTTTGTCCCTTTTGTATAAATGTCCTCTTACATTTGTGTGTTGTATTACTGCAGTATAAATTGCATTGTCTTAACTGCTTGTTCCTTTTTGTCTTTAGATTCGTTTCGTTAATGGGTGTGTATGTAAACCTGTGCTGTTAGGCTTTCTGTGCAGTTGTGGTCTTTTCATGCTGCTTTAGTGCTCTTTGGTTAAGGTTTAATTTTTGTTAGTATTCATGTATAATTTATTTATATATTATCACGGTGCTGTTATCTCCTTTGTTTCTGCCTTTTGAGTTTGAGGTTATGTTTTCATGCAGTTTGTTCAAGCCTCTTGTTTCAATGGTATGTTTCTCCCCCCCCCCCAGCTGTTTATGTTTATTAGCTTTCACTTGTGTCCCTTTAATTGTAAGTAGTTTTTTTTTTTTTTTTTTTTTTTTGTCCCTTGTTTTTGTTTATGGTCTTTGTACCTTTTTAATTTGTCATTGGTTGGATGTTGTTTTTGTTCTCTGTGCTTTTAGTGTCTTGTTGATGACAAGTTTATATTTTGTCCATGATGATTTTTGTTCTTTTGACCCCCATACTTGTGCGTGTTTTGTATTTGTAATAAGTACATGTTTTACTTTATCTTGTGCGGCATTCTTATTTTTGGACTTTGTGCTCCTATTGCATTCCTTGACCTTTCTTTAAAAACACTTGCGTCTTTTTGTCTGTCTTCTATTTTTTTTTTTTTTTTTACGTTCTACTAGTTGAAGCAACGGTTACTTCTTAATTTGGTTGCCATTGCGATTGTATTCCGGTTTTTGTGTTGTTTTTTTTTTTGTTCACTGACATCACCTGTTGCCTTGTTTGTAAGTGTTTTAATCCGAATCTTGGCTTTATGTAATGTATTAATTGTATACATTTGATTTGTGTTGTCTTAGTGTGATGGCCAGTTTACCATTTGTCTTTTGGGTGTGGTGATGCCTATATTGTGATTTTTTGCCTATGGCCATAGGCATTAATATCTGTCCTTATGTTGAATGTCCGTTTGGTTTAAAGTGTAAATTACCATTTTTGTTTAATTTATTTGTATTGACTGAGTCATCATTTATAACTGTTGTAATGCAAAAGTGAAATCTAGTGCAGGAGTGTTGTAGCTAGGTTGTGGATTAAGGCTTCTCTGTTGTGGTAGATAGAATCTGCCCCTCTGTCAGTACTGCCTTTGCTTTCAGGTCTGCTTTTGATCCTTATGCTCTGTTCTATGGGTCCTCTAAGGTCTGTCCACTCAGGGGCCCCAGGGGCTTTCATCAACGGGCATGCTAAGAGTGTGAGAGCTGTTGGCGTAAGGAATCTGTTGGATATATCTTTCCGATTTAGTATAGAGTAGATGGAACGTTCGTAAGTACTCAGCTTGCGATCTCTATATATGAAGGCGGGAGCCACAGCTTGGAATGGCCTCAAGGCCTGACCTGGATTGACATGGCTATTAATTTTTTCCCTTGGGGTCTCATTCTAGAAAGTTGGTCTGGCACTGTGATAGTGTTCCACCAGTGCAGCCTTGTCCTTTATGAGTTGGTTCAATGCACCATTGTGCCGACGTTTTGTCAGAGATCTGTTTTATCTGGTTTATGACTACAGAGTCGTAACTTGCAACACTAGTCCCTGTGACAGTTGTGTGCGTTTAGACTTTTAAAAATGTAAGTCTTTTAAATAAAAGCGCAGGAAGGTTAATGAAGTAGTTGTATGTTTTGTTTGTGAGTGGTGAACCAATTCTGTGTCCTACGGGGTTGAGTTTAGAGGTCAAACGAAAGCCAAAAATCGAAATTACAGAGTTCCGACAGTTTCGGTTTGGAGGCAAATGGACTCGCAATTCATTATGGCCACTCCTAGCCTTTGTCAGGAATGGCCCCACGACCAGGCACGTCATCCATTCTGCTCCGTGACCTTTAGAGAATATGTAATCATGAATCATAAAATGTCTCTTAGTATCATAATATGTTTCTTCATCATATTTATGTGTCCATTTGCTGTCACTGTATGAGCTTGTAGATGCTTTATTTGAGCTTGTGGATGCTTTGTTATTTAAATAATATTTTATGTCTCAATCTGCTGTCACTGTATGAGCTTGTCGATGCTTTATTGAAATCATATTTATGGATCCATCTGCTGTCTCTATATGCGCTTGTAGATGCTTTGTTATTTAAATCTCATTAATATATTTGTTTTTAATCTTTTTTAGTTATTTATCTCCTACGTGGCTGCTAGGGGTCTTTCTATGAGGGGTATCTTTCTGAGAGGTAGAGTTGAGTAGTCTTGGGGTTAGAATGGGTAGGTTTTAGGTTCTAAGAGGTTAGAGTGGTTAGGTTTAGAGTAAGTGTAGTGGTACCTGTACGTAGTAATATACATTATTGTGTTTGTGAATAAATAGTAGTATATAGATATTAGTGGTATACGTTATTATGTTTTATAAATAAATTTCTGAGAGGTAGAGTTGAGTAGTCTTGGGGTTAGAATGGGTAGGCCCCAGGTTCTAAGAGGTTAGAGTGGGTAGGTTTTAGGTTCTAAGAGGTTAGAGTGGTTAGGTTTAGAGTAAGTGCAGTGGCACCTGTACGTAGTAATATGCATTATTGTGTTTGTGAATAAATAGTAGTATATAGATATTAGTGGTATACGTTATTATGTTTTATAAATAAATTTCTGAGAGGTAGAGTTGAGTAGTCTTGGGGTTAGAATGGGTAGGTTTTAGGTTCTAAGAGGTTAGAGTGGGTAGGTTTTAGGTTCTAAGAGGTTAGAGTGGTTAGGTTTAGAGTAAGTGTAGTGGTACCTGTACGTAGTAATATGCATTATTGTGTTTGTGAATAAATAGTAGTATATAGATATTAGTGGTATACGGTATTATGTTTTATAAATAACTAATGGATTCTATCCCCAGGATACTACCACAGCAGGCGAATATTAGAGGAGTACAGTTCTCGATAGGCCTCCTTTCTCTCAGGCCTCATTGAGGCCTCTTGGATATAAGGTATCCAACTTTCTTATCCACAATCTCTCTGTCTTCAGTCGATCCTGTAAATTCCAGAGAGAATTGGTCTGCAACACTGTCGCCCTGAGAGAAGGAAGGCGTGGGACAGAAAGTGTGAACCAGGAATCTACGTTTTTCGATTGGTGAATTCTGTTGTGAGTATGTGGTAGATCCTTTTTTCAGTTCATTCTTGTTTGTCCCACATATTGCCTTTTACACTTAATACAATAAATCATATATATGCAGTTTGAAGTGTCAGGTGAGAGGGTCAGATTAATCTGGAATATCTGTTTGCTGGTGCGGTTCTTTACCCACTTCAGAGGCTCATAGTATTTACATGTTTTCTGTTTAGTTTTTCTGTTTACACTGGGATCTTCTACCCTGCTCTGGACCAGTGTGTCCAATAGATTCTTGTTTCTCTTATACGCCGCTATAGGCTTGTGTCTCTGTAGGTAATTGGTGTCCTCTAAGAATTTAGAAAAGTTCTGTTTGATTGCCAAGTTCAATTGTGTGCTCTGAAATGAGTAAAACGTCACCAACGGAATGATCTTAGTCTTTTCCGTTTGAGTGGGCAGCACCGGGTCTATTATGGATTTCTTAAACTTCCTCAGTATACTTCTCAAAAACGGTCTGGAGTAACCTCGGTTTCTCAACGCTCCAAACAGCGTCTTGGCCGCTCTCAGGAACTCCTCTTCCTGTGAACAGATACGGTGGAATCTAAGTAATTGTGACTTCAAGATCCCCTTGAATGTGTGCTTGGGGTGAAAACTGTTTTTGTGTAATAAGCAATGCGTGTCCGTTTCCTTGAAGTATACTCTGTAATCTAATTGATTCTGTTCGCAAAATTTAGACCCCTTATAGGTGACCACGTCCAAGAAATTGACCTGTGTGCTGTCCATCTCAAATTTAACTTTTATCGATCTTTGATGTTGATTGAGATGTTGTATGAAAGTCAGAAATTCCTCCTTGGAACGGGTCCACACTCCCCAGATGTCATCGAGGAATCTGAAGTATGAGAACGGTTTGAGCGGAGCCGCTGCCAACGCAGTCTCTTCCCAACAGGCCATGAAGATGTTTGCGTACGAGGGTGCAAACTTTTTCCCCATCGCAGTGCCTTTCGTCTGCAAGAAATATTTGGAATTAAACTCAAAATCATTTTTCGTTAAATTGATCTCTAGTAGTTTTAATATGTATTCGTCTGGTCTTCTGTCATCCGGGTACTTCAGGCATGCATCCCTCGCACCGCCGCCAGGCCTGCCGGGGTTTCTATGTTCGTGTAAAAACTGTCTACGTCAATAGTGAACAACAGTGCATCAGAAGGAATCTTGAGGTCCATGGTTTTCTGAATGAAGTCATATGTATCTTTGAGATAACTTGCATGTTTCTGTGAGATCGGACTGAGGTAAAATTCAATAAATTCTGCTATGTTGTAAGTCTCGCTATTGCAGTCCGATACTATCGGCCTTCCTGGCGTCACCCTGTCAGGTATGCTCCAGCTTTTCGAATTTTTGTGAATTTTTGGAAGCAAATAAAATCTCCGTGCTCTTGGAGAACCAAGGCCCAAGAGATATTCCTTCTGTTTGCCACTGATAATTCTATTCTCATACATTTCTTCTAAGATCTCCCCCACCTCTTTCTGGGTTTGTGGGTAAATAGGTTCCGTTAACGGACTGTAGTGTTCTGTGTTACTCAATTGTCTCATTCCTTCCCAGAGGTAATCTTCCCTGTTCATCAGCACCACTGCGTTGCCTTTATCGGCGGGTTTGATTACTATTTTCTTATTTCTCCTAAGTTGAGTCAGAGCTCTCTCTTCACTTATAGTCAGATTGCGCGTCTCTCTCCTGCCCCAGTGCAGATGTTTATAGGCATACAGGTCCGCTCCAATTATTTGAGCGATTTGTTTCGGTAACCTGCAGAGAGGGGGGGTCCATTCTGAGCTATGAGTGAAGGGGACTTTTTCTTTCTGTCTTCTCTTACCTTCAAAATATGTTTCTAATTTTACTCTCCTATGATACGCTTGTAGGCCTCTCAATAATTCTATTTTGAGTGTTTTCTGACTTCTCGGTGCTGGAACGAATGACAGTCCCTTCAGTAGGACTGACCTCTGGGCTTCTGTGAGTGTGAACGACGACGCGAGATTTACTATTAGTTTATCTGTGGCACCTATCGGCTTGAGGGTCCCTGACAGTTTAAATGATTCACCCAATGTTCCAGGATCGCCCTCGCCGTTTCCGGCGTCCAGTGAATTAAGTCTCGTTCCACCTGAAAGCGTTCCTCTGGGAGTTCTCCTATAAAATTAAGTGTGTTCCGCATATATTCGTTGATTTTGTCTAGATATATCTGTTCCTCCCAGGGAAGGTTGTCCGAGAAATTAATTAGTGGAAAGCACAATTCCGTGTGTGGCAAGCGGCCGCGCGCCATTCTGTATGTTCTTTGTATCTCCTTCGTCGTCGTTCCGATACACCTTTGTGACCTATTGTTTATCCCAAAGGAGAAAATTAGCACTTCCGGTTCCAATGCAATGGTGGCCTTCTCCATTAAATTGCCCGCATGTTGGAATTTTGCTCCCGGGAAGCAGTCGATTTGTAATTCATCATAACTAAAGCTCGATATCTTTGCTACGTTAGAATCTCCGATGATGACATATTTTTTCTTCAGATTTAAGCTCCAGTCTTGATTTTTCTTAGTCGTATGGACGTGCTTGCTCGGTCTACCCACCGATCTAGGGGTCCCGGGCGTTCCGGGGAGCACCCTTTCCAGCGTGCGGTCAATTTCCGCCTCGGTATCCTCATTAACAGTTTCTGTCATCTGTCTGATATCGTCCTGATTTTCCTCCAAAAATTTAGTTAAAGCAGAACGTGGCGCAATGCTCATCAGAGAGTTCTCAGAGAGTTGAGCCTCACTAGACTCCTCCGAACACATGGTCGGCGAGGGCTCCACCCTGGTGAGAGACGGTCGTGGGCCCTCGACCCCCTCTATAGTGGGTATATTGTTGTTTTTCTTTGTGCGTTTGCGTGGTGCCACGCCTACCTCATTGGTTTCTCTTGTATCATCTCTGTTTTCTACTATTTTTGCTCCCTCCGTTGTAGGAGGTTGAGGTTCTGTTTCTGAGGCTAGCTCTCCTTCTAGTTCCTCTGATTCTTCTACATTCACCAATGACTCCGTAAAGATCCTACGGGGTTTTGGCCGTGTTGAACCTCTCTGTTCTAAGGGTTCCAAGGGTCTACTAGGAGTGGGCAGGATGGCCGGTGGTCCCAACAGTGGAAATTCATCCTGATCAAAGGACCAGTCACCCCTGCGCTCGGGCGTACGAGGAGACCTCTGTCGCACACTAATAGGCGAAGTCTGTGCGTCTACAGCTTCCCTACCTGGTCTGGCCGTTTGTGATTTTTCTGTGGTCTGTTTCGATGTTTGTGCCCGAGGGGAGGCCGTTACTGTATCTATCAGTGGTCTCTCTGTTCCTTCGTCTCCCCTTCGGGTTGGTTCCGTGCTCATGTGTGCTAAGAAGAGTGCTTCAGTTTTTTCAAACACTTCTTCATGTATTCTGTTTCGAAAATTCTTTCTGGCCCAATTGCACGCCACCTCAAAGGCTCGGCGCCAATCACTTTGGTCTGTTCTTTCCTTCAGTTCGGTGATGTTTTGTTGTATCTGTGTCTCATAGTGTTCCTCTAGGATTAATTGAGTATTGTAAACCCAGTTCCTCGCATTTCCCTCCAACAGTTCCTTCGTCTTTCCGGTTGGAGCAGCCGGCTTAACTGTGTCAGTCAAAAACTGGGCTAATTTTCTAAAGGCAAAAGGAGTATTGTCAGTGATTTTTGTGCTGATTTTTTGCAAGTGATGTACTGTGCGTGTGAGGTCGTACATCAACTTCATCGCCAATTTCAGCCCGGAAGATGGTGGCGTGTAATTGGGTTCCTCTGAATTGTCATTTCTAGACTGCTGAAAATACCTTTGCCGCGCCCCCTGTCCCTCTCTTCTAGGGGGGAAGCGATTTACTCTATCCCTGTCTCCGTAGTATGTGTTGTGTGTGTCTCTGTTGTATGTTGTGTTTGTATTAATGTCTCTGTTATTCTGATTGCCAATCGCAGTTGGTGCTCTGGAGGTCCGTACGTAGGCCCGTGCAGAGTCCGAGTATACATCTCTCTGACCTCTTATCTGCGCTCTCGGTAATGCGGTCTCTACATACTCCTCCTCCTCCTGTATGTACTCATCATCTCGCGCTCGGTTCTCAGCTCTGTCAGCATTAATGTTGTTGCGTCTCCCTCGTGTGCGTGGTTCCTCGTCGATATAATCGGTGTCCGTTGCTCCTCGACCCGAGGGTGCCATCCAGTGTATATACTTCTTATTATGGCCCTTTCTGTATCTTTTATGATTTTTCTTTCTTCCCTGAGTGTCTGGCATGTACACTGGTCGATCTGCATGTCTCAGTGTTAGATCTACATCATCAACACGAGTGTAAGAATTTCTTCTGTGGCCGTCATTAAATCTAGAGAACTCTCGTGTTGGTTCAGGAAACCAAACAGCAGTGCCCGCCTTTCTTCTGGCATCATGATCTGAGGTAAAACCTCTCTGCGTTGGTTCCCAGCCATCAACACGGCCCTCAAAATTTCTTCTGTTGTCATAATCAGTATTTCTGGTGTCATAATCAGTATTTCTGGTGTCATAATCAGTATTTCTGGTGTCATAATCAGTATTTCTGGTGTCATAATCAGTATTTCTGAAATCACGGTTGGATTTTGTGTCATTAATCAGTCATTTGTGTATATCGGTATTTCTGAAATCACGGTGGATTTTCTTGTGTCATAATCAGTATTTCTGAAATCACGGTTGGATTTTCTTGTGTCATAGTCAGTATTTCTGTTGTCATAATCAGTATTTCTGAAATCACGGTTGGATTTTCTTTTGTCATGATCAGTGTTTAACTCAGTTTGAATAAAGTCAACGGCAGTGGGGAGACGTCTTCCGCCTCTGCCGTCATCTCTTCTCCAATTTTCTGAGTGGTTAGCCCGTAGACGGGCTCTTGGGGGGGCATTTTCATTCCAAACACGGCGAGAATTTGCTTTAAATTCTCTGTATGAAGGATCTCTGTCCTCAAACCGTCTTGGGAAATGAAAAATGCCGGCACGATGCTGTGCAGTGTGATTTCTGGAATTAAATTCTCTCCCGTGAACAGCTGGTCGGTCACCTAAGTCCACACGTCGACGTGGAGCTCCACTTAGTTCCCTACGTGCTCGGTAGCCGTACATCTCAGCTGTTTTCACTTTCACAAATTCTAAATTAACGATCCGGAATTCCTATTAGTACGACGCTCAGTGAACTCGCGACGTTTCGAAGCCAAACTGCTTCTTCTTCAGGCTAATGTTCAACTAAAGCGTCGTCGAGTGTGTAATCAAAGCAGATAATAAGTTTCAGGTGTTGCCAATTCGAGTGATTCAGTGTGATTGACTCTGAACGGCGTCTCAGTGTCATTATGTATCCCGCAGGGCGCTGGGATGACGTCATCCTCCAGCGACTCAAGGTAATGCTGATTTTTCGTAAACACACGGTTTAAAGTATGTTCCTAAATACGAAACTTGAAAATCATGGTCTCTAAAAATACCTCTATTCGCTCTCTATCACGTCAGGTCCTCTTTAGATTTTTAGGACCGTGCCCTTGGTCGTAATATCGTGTAAACCTATCGTAAACAGGGAAAAATCCACCAAAATGAAGATAAATGTTACTGGAGATCCCTATTTGTAGTTTATATGTCTCTGTATTAGTCTTTCATCAAGTTGAATCCCTTTTTAGATTTTTAGGATGATGTCTTTTATCGTTTTTAATTGTTCTTAGAATCGTCCAATGTTGTTTTTATATATTCTAAATACGAAATTTGAAAATCATGGACTTAAAAAATATTTCTATTCCTCCTTTATCCAATCAGGTCGTTTTTAGATTTTTAGGATCGTGCCCTTGGCCGTGATCGTGAGTAAACAAGGAAAACTCCACCGAAATGAAGCTAAATGTTATAGGAGATCTCCATGTCGTTTACATGTCCCTGTGTTCGTCTACTTACGTGTAAACATGTTACAAGAGGCCCTTCGTAACCGTGTTTTTACGAGAAATCACTACCTGGTCTTTCCCGTCAGCATTAAGGTTTCCAATATTTCGTGTCTCGTGCTGAATTATCTCCTCCAATCCGTCTCTCCTCTGTATTTCAAACTGCTATCTCAGTAAAGCACGGTGAAGACTCATCCGTTTTCTAGAGAAACTGTATTTCCTTTTGTCATACTTCAATCATGAATCAAAAAGTGTCTTTTAATATCCTTTGCGAAGTCGATGTCTGCTCCATTATCCTGTCCTGGTCTTTATAGGTCATGTTTAAGTATCCCTTGGTTGTCACTATATGAGTTTGCAGATGCTTTACTTAAATCTCGTTAGTGTGTTTGTTAAAAACAAGGGGAATCTGTATTTGGGCTACCTATACATGCTTTTAACTTTTACTAGGCCTTTGGCCTATGATGTTTCTTGTCAGATTGATCTATTTATGTATAATTGTTATATTAATAGAGATTCTAAGATATCAGAATGAATTTCCATAGCTCTGTGCTTTGTGTCTTACTGACTTCCGAAACTCAGTGAATGCGGGCTCTGGCCGTGAGGCCCCCCTAGAAAGCCAGGAAGCCCAGAGGCGAGGCACGGGCTTGGTTAGGGATCAAAAATCCAAAAATAGAAACAGATGTCCGATTTCGGTTTTGTGCAATGTCCGTCAAGCCTGGTCTGGGGGGGGGGGGCCCCCACCCTTTTTTTTCCTTAGCCCTTTCTGGGTTTTTCAGGCCTGGCCCCACGACCAGCGCCCGTCATCCATTCGTGCTCCTTGACCTTTAGATGAATCTTTCATCCTGAATCATAAAATGTCTCTTAGTATCATAATATGTTTCTCCATCATATTTATGTATCCATTTGCTGTCACTGTATGAGCTTGTAGATGCTTTATTTGAGCTTGTGGATGCTTTGTTATTTAAATAATATTTTATGTCTCAATCTGCTGTCACTGTATGAGCTTGTCGATGCTTTATTGAAATCATATTTATGGATCCATCTGCTGTCTCTATATGCGCTTGTAGATGCTTTGTTATTTAAATCTCATTAATATATTTGTTTTTAATCTTTTTTAGTTATTTATCTCCTACGTGGCTGCTAGGGGTCTTTCTATGAGGGGTATCTTTCTGAGAGGTAGAGTTGAGTAGTCTTGGGGTTAGAATGGGTAGGTTTTAGGTTCTAAGAGGTTAGAGTGGTTAGGGTTAGAGGAAGTTAGTGGTACGGTAAGTTTAGTAATATAATTTTGGGTTTGTGAATAAATAGTAGTATATAGATATTAGTGGTATACGTTATTATGTTTTATAAATAAATTTCTGAGAGGTAGAGTTGAGTAGTCTTGGGGCCAGAATGGGTAGGTTCTAGGCTCTAAGAGGCCAGAGTGGGTAGGTTTTAGGTTCCAAGAGGTTAGAGTGGTTAGGTTTAGAGTAAGTGTAGCGGTACCTGTACGTAGTAATATAAATTTTTGTGTTTGTGAATAAATAGTAGTATATAGATCTTAGTGGTATACGTAATGTTTTATAATAAATTCTGATGTAGGGATAGAGTCGTGTCTCCTTTTTCTTTTCGACGTTATTGCGGGCCGGTTAGAATGGGTAGGCCCCAGGTTCTAAGAGGTTAGAGTGGGTAGGTTTTAGGTTCTAAGAGGTTAGAGTGGTTAGGTTTAGAGTAAGTGCAGTGGCACCTGTACGTAGTAATATGCATTATTGTGTTTGTGAATAAATAGTAGTATATAGATATTAGTGGTATACGTTATTATGTTTTATAAATAAATAATGATTCTATCAGTGACCTACCACAGCCGAGGAGAATATTAGAGGAGTACAGTTCTCGATAGGCCTCCTTTCTCTCAGGCCTCATTGAGGCCTCTTGGATATAAGGTATCCAACTTTCTTATCCACAATCTCTCTGTCTTCAGTCGATCCTGTAAATTCCAGAGAGAATTGGTCTGCAACACTGTCGCCCTGAGAGAAGGAAGGCCGTGGGACAGAAAGTGTTGAACCATGAATCTACGTTTTTCGATTTTGTGAATTATGTTGTGAGTATGTTGGTAGATCCTTTTTCTCAGTTCATTCTTAGTTTGTCCCACATATTGCCTTTTACACTTAATACAATAAATCATATATATGCAGTTTGAAGTGTAAGGTGAGAGGGTCAGATTAATCTGGAATATCTGTTTGCTAGTGCGGTTCTTTACCCACTTCAGAGGCTCATAGTATTTACATGTTCTCTGTTTAGTTTTTCTGTTTACACTGGGATCTTCTACCCTGCTCTGGACCAGTGTGTCCAATAGATTCTTGTTTCTCTTATACGCCGCTATAGGCTTGTGTCTCTGTAGGAAATTGGTGTCCTCTAAGAATTTAGAAAAGTTCTGTTTGATTGCCAAGTTCAATTGTGTGCTCTGAAATGAGTAAAACGTCACCAACGGAATGATCTTAGTCTTTTCCGTTTGAGTGGACAGCACCGGGTCTATTATGGATTTCTTAAACTTCCTCAGTATACTTCTCAAAAACGGTCTGGAGTAACCTCGGTTTCTCAACGCTCCAAACAGCGTCTTGGCCGCTCTCAGGAACTCCTCTTCCTGTGAACAGATACGGTGGAATCTAAGTAATTGTGACTTCAAGATCCCCTTGAATGTGTGCTTGGGGTGAAAACTGTTTTTGTGTAATAAGCAATGCGTGTCCGTTTCCTTGAAGTATACTCTGTAATCTAATTGATTCTGTTCGCAAAATTTAGGCCCCTTATAGGTGACCACGTCCAAGAAATTGACCTGTGTGCTGTCCATCTCAAATTTAACTTTTATCGATCTTTGATGTTGATTGAGATGTTGTATGAAAGTCAGAAATTCCTCCTTGGAACGGGTCCACACTCCCCAGATGTCATCGAGGAATCTGAAGTATGAGAACGGTTTGAGCGGAGCCGCTGCCAACGCAGTCTCTTCCCAACAGGCCATGAAGATGTTTGCGTACGAGGGTGCAAACTTTTTCCCCATCGCAGTGCCTTTCGTCTGCAAGAAATATTTGTAATTAAACTCAAAATCATTTTTCGTTAAATTGATCTCTAGTAGTTTTAATATGTATTCGTCTGGTCTTCTGTCATCCGGGTACTTCAGCATGCATCCTCGCACCGCCTCCAGGCCTGCCGGGGTTTCTATGTGCGTGTAAAGACTGTCTACGTCAATAGTGAACAACAGTGCATCAGAAGGAATCTTGAGGTCCTTGGTTTTCTGAATGAAGTCATATACACGTATCTTTGAGATAACTTGCGTGTTTCTGTGAGATCGGACTGAGGTAAAATTCAATAAATTCTGCTATGTTGTAAGTCTCGCTATTGCAGTCCGATACTATCGGCCTTCCTGGCGTCACCCTGTCAGGTATGCTCCAGCTTTTCGAATTTTTGTGAATTTTTGGAAGCAAATAAAATCTCCGTGCTCTTGGAGAACCAAGGCCCAAGAGATATTCCTTCTGTTTGCCACTGATAATTCTATTCTCATACATTTCTTCTAAGATCTCCCCACCTCTTTCTGGGTTTGTGGGTAAATAGGTTCCGTTAACGGACTGTAGTGTTCTGTGTTACTCAATTGTCTCATTCCTTCCCAGAGGTAATCTTCCCTGTTCATCAGCACCACTGCATTGCCTTTATCGGCGGGTTTGATTACTATTTTCTTATTTCTCTTAAGTTTAGTCAGAGCTCTCTCTTCACTTATAGTCAGATTTCGCGTCTCTCTCCTGCCCCAGTGCAGATGTTTATAGGCATACAGGTCCGCTCCAATTATTTGAGCGATTTGTTTCGGTAACCTGCAGAGAGGGGGGGTCCATTCTGAGCTATGAGTGAAGGGGACTTTTTCCTTCTGTCTTCTCTTACCTTCAAAATATGTTTCTAATTTTACTCTCCTATGATACGCTTGTAGGCCTCTCAATAATTATATTTTGAGTGTTTTCTGACTTCTCGTTGCTGGAACGAATGACAGTCCCTTCAGTAGGACTGACCTCTGGTCTTCTGTGAGTGTGAACGACGACGCGAGATTTACTATTAGTTTATCTGTGCCACCTATCGGCTTGAGGGTCCCTGACAGTTTAAATGATTCACCCAATGTTCCAGGATCGCCCTCGCCGTTTCCTGCGTCCAGTGAATTAAGTCTCGTTCCACCTTGAAGCGTTCCACTGGGAGTTCCACTATAAAGTTGAGTGTGTCTCGAATGTATTCGTTAATTTTGTCCAAATATATCTGTTCCTCCCAGGGAAGGTTGTCCGAGAAATTAATTAGTGGAAAGCACAATTCCGTGTGTGGCAAGCGGCCGCGCGCCATTCTGTATGTTCTTTGTATCTCCTTCG
>JADLZN010000095.1:0-63745 GCA_018155175.1 Sinocyclocheilus anophthalmus
GCATCTCCACCCCAGCCCCCCCCCCCCCGTCTCATCCCAGACATCACCATATATGGAGCTTACATGCCTAATTTTACTATGCATAACTCTCTGCATATTTATTTCCCTGCAGCATTCCATGCACATGACTCCATGTTAACACAGAGGGCCCTATTTAAGATCTAAGCGCAGTGGTTCTAAGTGAACGGCGCAGGCTGCATTAGGGGCATGCCAAATCCACTTTGCTAGTTTAACGATGGGCAAAAAACATGAGTCAGCGCACCGGCACATGGTCTAAAAGGGTTGTCCCTGTTCTCTTAATAAGTAATGGGTGTGTTTTTGGCATAACATGCAATAAACCAATCAGATTCAGTCTCCCATCACGTAAGAGCCAGTTGCGCTCGCGCCATGTGTTGGACTTTGCAAGTGCCAAACAGAAACGAGTCTCAGAGAGGAGGGAAACGGAGCTGCTCGTGAGCGAGCAAATAGGTAGCCTAATTCTGATACATGCAAGACTATCCATTATGACATGTAGGCAATTTTATATTTATGTACACAATAAAAATATTTTACATTGCAATCCTTTAATTTTTAATATTTGGCATGTTTGTGTGCTGCTGCACATCCCTGTGTGTGTAATAAGCAGAGTGTACGCGCTGTGGACCCGCCTATATGAACACGCTCTTGAAATAGCAAAAAAACTACTGCATCATTGACTTTAGACCAGGGGCCTCATGTATAAAACTTTACGTAGATTTCATCCTAAATGTGTGCGTACGCACAAAAGATAGATTTTGCATACGTACAAAAGTTTTCAGATTTATAAAGCCATGCGTACGCCAGAACCTGCGCAAAATCCCTTTGTAATACCCAGTCAGCGGAAGATTGTGCGTACGTGAATCTCCACCCCGTCTCCTCCCCGAAATAGCCATATATGGAGCTTACAACGCCTAGTTTTAATATACATAGCGTCATCTGCATATCATTTCCATGCACATTCCCGTCCACATGACACCAAGTTTAACGCAGTTAAGGGTACAATACATTAGGAAAATATGAGATACGTACTATAAATGCGTTTTGAGACATCACTATTCAATTTATGCAATTGGCCTAAAAAGGCCAACAACCAGATATTTAAAATGTTTAGCCTACTAAAAAGCAGCCTAAATATTTTTGATACACTGTCTGAAGCACTCTGCTGGGTCTTACTAATTAATTTCACACTACCATTCGTTCTTCACCTGTTGGATGACTTCCTGCTCATCGACTTTCCAGAAGCCAACCCATCGTGCAGCATCAATTCCCTGGTTAAAGCATTCAATAAACTTGGCATTCCTCTTGCAGAAGAAAAAACAAAAGGCCCATCTTGTGTCCACTGTAGCGAATTTAGCTCACAACAGGAAATATGAATAATTAACCATAACTAGTTATAATTAACTATTCATATTTTAGAATCGCTGTAGATATTTAGCTGACCACTCAGGGTCAACTGTCTTGTCAATTCTAAGAACGTTAATTTACTGGTTAAAGGAAATAACCTTCTTACTTTACAATTCTATAAGTTTGTAACGTAAAACTGCATGATTATTGACTCCGGTTATGAATAAACAATGAACACGTCAAGTGTGATACAAGTAAGGTTTTATTAACTACATAAACATAAACTAGTCTAACATACTACATAAACACATAAACTGGTCTAACATCCTACATACACACATAAACTGGGCTAACATACTACATACACACACACACAGTTGGTATAGGAAAGGGTTAAAGTTAACTCAGCATAGAAAGAGGCATAAAGAATGTATTTTATGGAACACTTTGCATATTCAGCAGATCTACACATGAGGGAAACGTCAGATTCTTAGTTCAAACACAACTTGGTAAAAAGGTGCAACTGATACCTAATATATCAATTAATACGACTAAGTTTGATACTTGCGAGTCTGTCTGAAAAAGGTTCCTGATGCAATCTTAAGGCCCCAAGATCTTGCTGAAGTTGGTTGATGAGAAAGAACCAGTTTGAGTCAGAGAATTTTTGGTGAATGGAAAAGTCAAGGCCAAAAGACCTGGCACAAAGCTTTGGTATCCTGAAACGTTTTCTCACATCTTCATCTTAGCATCTGACCGAAACACCGACTGGGGCGGGTCACATGAAGTGGGGCCTTTAAAGCCTGCAGAGATTCACGCCTCTCAAGATGGGCTTCTCCAAATGAGGAAGTCCGGAATCTCAAGTGGGAGTTCTGCGTTTTATGGCCCTTTGTTTCTAAGCATGGTATTTCACATATGTAATTCGCTTGGGTGTTGATGCACAAATTAGTAAAGATTCTTAGAACATCAATATGTTGCATAGGTGTAAACATACAATATACATTCTCAATTAGATCATCCGAATACGAATTAATAGATACTAGACATGGTAGAGTTACTTACATGAATGAGTGGTTTATCGTAAGCATGAATAAAATAGTCTATAATGCAACAGATTAATACAAAACAGCAATACTATACACAATGGCCTGAAGAATATGTGTGTTCATTCAAAGAAAGTGGCCTCATGAATAATTCGTAGAAAAGTCAATTTCTACTGTGAGTTTGTCTGGGAATGCAGGGATTTTACCTGCCGGTAGATCCTTTTGGGCCAATAAACCAGTGATACAGCGTGGTGCCCCTGCAACAAAGGGGCGGTTTCGCCTCCGGGGTGTTACGCATTCAGGGGAAGGGTTCATGGGTCCTCGTCTGGCTTGTTAACTGAGGGGGGGGGGGGGTACAGAGTATTGGTTAAATATAAAAACAAAATATATATTGTGTGTTTGATTGGTCCAGACGCTACACCACGATTTCCTGGGATCACGCTAGATTCAGTGAAAATGCAAGCATCTCTTCCGCTAGACAAACTTGAAAGGATTAGCGGCTTCATCAGAACTTATTCCCAAAAAGGGATCTTCTTTCTCTGCTGGGCTATCTCAATTTTGCCATGAGGATTATTCCCCAAGGTCGTTTCTTCATTTCCAGACTTTTAGATCTGTCTAAAACGGTCGAGAAAATGCAGGACACGGTCACGTTAGATGAAGGCTGCAGGTCAGCTTTAATATTCTGGTCTAAATTATGCAACAACTGGAATGGCATTTCCTTCTTATACAAAGAAGATATAGAAACCTCAGTTAAACTGCAGTTCTTCACCGATGCAGCTCCTTCCGTCGGGTTCGGGGAGATTTTTAACAAACAATGGTTTGCAGAAAGATGGCCAAAAGAACTTAAGGAACCGGCTCCCTCTATCCAATCGACAGCACTTATGGAACTACAGTATATCCTATAGTGATTGCTTGCTTATTAAGGGCAGATCAATGGACTAGGAAAAACATCCTTGTGTTCTGTGATAACGATGCCACAGTGAACATTATTAACAAAGGTCATTCCTCTGTGCCTTTCATTAACCGTTTTATTAGGCATCTAACCTGGATCTCAGTTATGAACAATTTTACAATTAAAGCTACTCACATACCTGGGCTGGATAATAAAATAGCTGACTCTCTGTCTCGGTTTAATTTCCAGGAATTCAGACACCTGTGTCCGGGAGCTGCTTCATCACTTAAAACTTACGACTTGGCATGGTCGTCTTTTTCAGATTTTGGCAACGCTTTCTTGGTGCCTAAACTCCCAGCTAACATACCTATAATATGCAATTTCATTACACACTGCTTTGAATCCAAAAAGCTTAAGCCTTCCACCATCAAGATTATGATCTCAGGCATTCAATTCCACATTAGATGTCAAGTCAAGTCACCTTTATTTATAAAGCGCTTTTAACAATACAGATTGTGTCAAAGCAACTGAACAGCATTAATTAGGAAAATAGTGTGTCAATAATGCAAAATGACAATAGTAAACACTCAATTTTCAGTTAAAGGCAGTTCATCATTGAATTCAGTGATGTCATCATCCAGCTCAGTTCAGTTTAAATAGTATCTTTGCAACCATTTGCAATCAAGTCAACGATATCGCTGGAAATGAAGTGTCCCCAACTAAGCAAGCCAGAAGCGATAGCGGCAAGGAACCAAAACTCCATCGGTGACAGAATGGAGAAAAAACCTTGGGAGAAACCAGACTCAGTCGGGGGGCCAGTTCTCCTCCAGACAAACCAGCTGGTTGATCCATGCTGCAGCAAAGTCACATTGTGCAGAAGACTCAACTGGTTCCTGTGGTCTTGTCCCGGTGGCCGTCTGAGACAAGGTCTTTACAGGGGATCTGTATCTGGGGCTCATCTAGTTGTCCTCGTCTCCGCTGTCTTTCAGGGCTGTAGAAGTCCTCTCTAGGTGCTGATCCACCATCTGGTCTGAATACGTACTGGATCCGGGTGACTGCAGTGACCATCTGATCTGGATACAGACTGGATCTGGTGGCAACGGTGACCTCGGAATAAGAGCGAAAACAGACTAATATTAGCGTAGATGCCATTCTTCTAACGATGTAGCAACTCCATCGGGTGTTATGAGAAGTGTTCCCGGTTCCGGTTGACCTAATTAATGCAGGATGTTAGATACTCGTCAAAAAACTGTTACAAAAATCCACCAATATCCTTATCCTAACGGGTTTAAAAAAGGAAAGCACTGCAGTTCCAAAGAAACGACTACGCTGTCTCTCTCACACCCCCCCTCCCCCCCCCCCCGGTGCACATGATGGTGGATAAATTAAGATCAGGTCTTTTCACTCCACACACAAACTTGCTTCTAGAAGCAGCATTCCTCACCGCCTATTATGGATTCCTCAGAGGAGGAGAATTCACTATTAACACCACAATATTCGACCCTTCACACAATCTCACAATCAAAGACATATCATTTCACACCGATTACTTTTCCATCTATCTGAAACATTCAAAAACAGACAGAGATAATAACGGAAGTACTATTAACATTTCTAGAACCAACGACTAATATATTGTCCCCTCACAGCCATGAACCGGCTGGTAAACTCACGCAGTAAATCCAATCCTACAGATCCACTTTTCATCACAGAGAAAGGAGAAGCTATGTCCAAGCATTGGTTTGCCTCACGTCTCTGAACCGCATTCCTCCATTGTGGCATTGACCCCGCACTTGATACCAGCTATTCATTCCGCATAGGCGGAATACTTCAACATTCTCCATACCATGCTCAAAGCAATGGGTCGGTGGTCATCATCAGCGTATCAACGATACATTAGGCCTTCAACTCAGGATGTAATATTAGCGCAAAAAGCCTTGAGCAGCTCTTCCATATAAAAAACAAAAAAATCTTGTAGTATCACGATACCATAAGGGGCATGCTGCTCTCCTACCTCCATGCCAATCTCAGGGACATGCTGCTTTGTTCTCATGGTTCTCCCGCTGGAGAGATCACCACAGCTGCATATTTGGGGCCAGCCGTCAGTCCCTCGCAAAAAAAAAGGGCTGCTGTTTTCTCCTGCTGGAGAGAACACCCTTTGCTGCTATAACTGCAGGGGCGTGCTGTTCTATCCCTCAGCGAGGGACGAACACCCCTCGCTACTTAAATTAAAAGAGGGGCCTGCTATTCTCTCCCAGAGAATACCCCTCTGCTAGCTAGTAGGCTACATTAAGAATATCTCAATAACATTGTCTTTTCTCTTTTGCAGGAATGGAACAAGGATGGTTTTGGGGGGTTCTTCTTTGGGCAAGTTAATACCTCTTATTATGTTTGGGGGGTTAATGTTAAAGCTCTTGTATGTTCAATTTATTTTGGAGCAAGAACCCCCATAAGGAACCATACCGCCAAAGATCAATTGTGTTTTAATAAACCTCTCTGAAATTGAACGCAGCGTTAGTTCAGTCAGGCTACATAGGCATAGTGCTGCAACCAGCTGACGTGGTCAGCTGTCAAATCGCTCTGTATCTCCTATTAAATACGGGACATATATACGTGGCATTACTGCTCGGTAAGTATGCTCAAACTGCTCGCAACCCACCCTCCCATCTATAAGTTTCAAGCATATTATTGTGCACCTTCTGGGTGTCTTCTTCTTTTTGTTTCAGATTACCAAGGCTTCAAGTCCTAGCTGTCATGGACCTTACTGCTGAGAGACACTCATCCTCATAACCAAACTACAGTACAGACGTCCCACTGCACATCTACACGATTACCACTGTTCGCTTTTAAAGACATTACTAAGTGTCTTAATTGTCTATGTATTTCCAAGCTGATGGTTCCGGGGGGTTAATGTTGAAGCTCTTGTATGTTCAATAAATTTTGGAGCAAGAACCCCCATAAGGAACCATACTGCCAAAGATAAATTGTGTTTCAATAAACTCAAGTAACTTGCCAAAGTGGTCCTGTCTGAACTGCAGTTATATCTGATCAAATGCATATTATTATTCTTTAGTTTGATTTAAACAAATCAATTTTGCTTGGTTGGAACAGCAGCTACGCTAATTATGTCTCTATGTAATATAATTATGTCTATATTTGTTTCTCTGTTTTTGCCGTAACTAGGATTTACACAAGCTTCAGTCTGGATCCAGAACACCGGAGAAGAGATGATGCAACCCCTCAGAAGACCTCAGATGATGCCAACCCTCAGACAAAACACAAAACTACCACATTTTGCTATAAGTTTGATGGCATCATATAATAATTGCTGTTTTAATATAGTGATCTATTTTACATTTTGTAGAAATCAGCTCAACAGGGAAATATTTATGACTAATTATAACTGGTTATGATTAATTATAAATATTTAGATTAGATCTTAGAATTTACTGTAGCAGAATCAATATTACAATTTTTTGATCTGTCCGTCCACTGAGCAGACAAAATAATCATTTATCAATTCAAAGAAAGATTATTTTCCTGGCCAAGGAAGAATAACTTTCCTTATTCATGCAGTGCTAGCAGTAATTTAGCAAAATATAGCAAGGGTTCACACATTCATTGACTTTAATTGTGAGCAGCAAACAGAGGCAATCGATCGTGAATATAAGGGATTTAATAAATTAAACTATATTTAACATATAACTAAGCAAAACGGTAGATAACGGAGGTCTTCGATGAGTTCGTTAGGAGGGAGCTGGAAGTTTACTTCTGGTTCTTCTGAAGAAGGAAAAGTCCACAGCGGCTCGAAGTTACTTGAAGATAAAAACCGCCAAAAAACAAACTCAAGAGGAAAGTCTTAAGAGTCTTGGAAAGTGTCGTCTCAAAAGAAGAGGGTTTTCTGAGCAAAGATCAGTGCGAGCAAATTACTTTTGAGAGTTCCTATCCACACCCACCTTTTCGGTGGAATAGCCAATACCAGGTGTGAATTTTTGAGCGGGAAAAGTTTTCTTTGTCTCCATTTATGGCCCATTTGCATGTTTATTGCTGGTCTGGAAGATTGGTGCAGTTTTACCCAAAATATGCTACAAATAGTAAGATGCATTTCACGATCACATAGTGTAGATCATTGTTTGAGGAATAAAGAGCTGATCATTTTGATACCAAGAACGAAACATCTAGAAGATCTTAAAGCAGAGATACACTCATATACCTAAATATAAGCATTGAGAGTCTAACGAAGAAAATAACGAGTGGTAACTCGGCTAATCTAATAGGGAAACGTACAAACAACATGCATATACCAGATACAATTATAACTGATTAATTAAAGTCTAAATAAAGAAATGTCTTATGTGTGTGTGTGTGGGTTGTGTGTTATGTGAGCATGTTGTAGTTTGCTGGTCAGCCAGGCCCATTGGTGCCTGGCCCCGGGGCTCATTTACGTCTCTTTGGAATGTGTTTGAAATTCAATGGCGAGACAAGAGTGGTGAAACTGTTTAGCATCTCCTTGATAGTGGGGGGAACCATTGGCCATTTAGCACCCATATACAGTGGGTACGGAAAGTATTCAGACCCCCTTAAATTTTTCACTCTTTGTTATACTGCAGCCATTTGCTAAAATCATTTAAGTTCATTTTTTTTCCTCATTAATGTACACACAGCACCAAATATTGACAGAAAAACACAGAATTGTAGACATTTTTGCAGATTTATTAAAAAAGAAAAAATGAAATATCACATGAGTTCCTAAGTATTCAGACCCTTGGCTCAGTATTTAGTAGAAGCACCCTTAATACAGCCATGAGTCTTTTTGGGAAAAACCTGGATTTTCACACCTGGATTTGGGGATCCTCAGCCATTCCTCCTTGCAGATCCTCTCCAGTTCTGTAAGGTTGGATGGTAAACGTTGGTGGACAGCATTTTAGGGCTCACAGAGATGCTCAAGGTTAAGTAGGAGCTAGGGCTGGGGCAATCAAGAACAGTCACAGAAGTTGTTGTGAAGCCACTACTTTGTTATTTTAGCTGTGTGCTTAGTGTCATTGTTTTGTTGGAAGGTAAACCTTCGGCCCAGTTTGAGGTCCTGAGCACTCTGGAGAAGGTTTTTGTCCATGATATCCCTGTACTTGGCCGCATTCTTCTTTCCCTCGATTGCAACCATTCGTCCTGTCCCTGTAGCTGAAAAACACCCTCACAGCATGATGCTGGCACCACCGTGCTTCACTGTTGGGACTGGATTGGACAGGTGATGAGCAGTGCCTGGTTTTCTCCAAACATACCGCTTAGAATTAAGACCAAAAATTTCTATCTTAGAATCTCAAAAAGATAATCTTATTTCTCACCATCTTGAAGTCCTTCAGGTGTTTTTTTAGCAAACTTGCACTGAGGAGAGGCTTCCGTCGGGCCACCCTGCCATAAAGCCCCAACTGGTGGAGGACTGCAGTGATGGTTGACTTTCTACAACTTTCTCCCACCTCCCGACTGCATCTCTGGAGCTCAGCCACAATTATCTTTGGGTTCTTCTTTACCTCTCAAACCAAGGCTCTTCTCCCCCGATAGCTAAATTTGGCCGGAACGGCCAGCTCTAGGAAGGGTTCTGGAAGTCCCAAACGTCTTCCATTTAAGGATAATGGAGGCCACTGTGCTCTTAGGAAACCTCAAGTGGAGCAGAATTTTTTTTTGTAACCTTGGCCAGATCTGTGCCTTGCCACAATTTCGTCTCTGAGCTCTTCAGGCAGTTCCTTTGACCTCATGATTCTCATTTGCTCTGACATGCACTGTGAGCTGTAAGGTCTTATATAGACAGGTGTGTGGCTTTCCTAATCAAGTCCATCAGTATAATCAAACACAGCTGGACTCAAATGTGAAGGTGTAGAACCATCTCAAGGATGATCAGAAGAAATGGAAGCACCTGAGTTAAATATATGAGTGTCACAGCAAAGGGTCTGAATACTTAGGACCATGTGATATTTCAGTTTTTCTTTTTTAATAAATCTGCAAAAATGTCAACAATTCTGTGTTTTTCTGTCAATATGGGGTGCTTGTGTACATTAATGAGGAAAAAAACTTAACTTGAATGATTTTAGCAAATGGCTGCAATATTGTTAAGAGTGAAAATTTTAAGGGGGTCTGAATACTTTCCGTACCCACTGTAAGTGTAAAGTCTGTGACCAGGACTGTAATTTATATGCAAATGTCAAAAGCTAAAAGGGTCTCTTAAGCCATAAAACCCAAAGATCATGCATGATTCTACGCAGACGCTACATATATTTATGTAATAAATGTGAATGTTTCAGTTTATTTTATTTTTTGCTATTTTGTCTGTTAATAAACTGATTTAAGACAAGATTGAGCTGATTTGTTATTCAATGTTTGAAGTTTAATATCGCAAAATATCTTCAGTAGCTAGTCTACTTGAAGTTATTGGTTAGTTGTTAGAGGTGTGGGTCGTGTAGCCTAGCATATTGTTTGGGGACTAAATGATTGATTTCCAACATGTTATTTGCATTTATGCATTTGGCAAATGCTTTCAGAGTGACTTCATTCTTCATTGTTGCATTCTAGATACACATTTTATCATGTATTCCCTGGGAAATAAACCCATAACTGTGGTTATATATATTGGTTTTATATGCAAATGTTAGTATTCAAAATTAAAGCAAAAGCTAATATAAAAGCTTTATATTTTCTTGTTTGATCACCTTAGATTTTAAGTCAGAAAAGTTTTGAACAGAGCCAAACTGGCCTTTCAGGTCCACATCATGATTAATAAATGATTACCAGTGGCATCATAGAGATCTGAAGAGAAACGCATTATGTTTCATTCCTGAAGTAAACGGTAGTTTGCAGTTTTCTTTCAGTCTTCACGTTTAATCAGTTTGGAATAGAAAAGGCACATTTTTATCCACTTAATCTGTAAGTTTGGTTTTGTTTTTCTTGTTAGATCCAGAAAGATTGAGGGTGAGTTTTCGGGAAACAGAGTGTGAAAATGATCAAACATTTGAATTCTGCAACATTGAACACCTGTCTCTCCTGGTCATCATGCCTGGTGGAGGAGTTACAGTAGCCTATGGCTCTTGTACACTTTGCTTTACAAAATTTACAAAGTTATAATAGCCCTATAGCCCTATATTATGTCTTTGTATGAACACTTTGACTGATGCATTTGAATTTGACAATGCAACTGTTTCGCCAAAAACCATGGGCTATACAAATAATATTTCAGCTCCTTTTAATTTGTAGTGTACATTCTCTCCAACAAACATTTTATAACTCCATTTCATGTAAAATGTAACTTGTGATTTTTTATGTATTGCTCGGAAAAACACAATAAGAGAGAATACTTTACAAATAAAGATTTTGCAAAATCAGCATATTACCTGGATACTTAAGTTAAAGGAATATTCCTTTAACTTATGCTGTAATTTACAAACAAATTTCACTGAGAAATTGCTAGTAATTTAACAAATTATTACTCAGAATTGGCAAGTAGCCTAACACATTGAATTAAAAGAGAAATTTAGAAGTAGAAAGAAAAAAAAACTTAATCTGTTATTATGTACAACTTCCAAAAGTGATTCAATCATCAATACTGTATTTTAAGTTTAATGAACAACAAAAGTTCCATTTGGTCAAAATAAGAGTTTAATATCCAACATACAGTATTGCCAAATCAATGCAGAAACATTCTTATGTTATAGACAGATAATTTAATACAACATAACTGACACACAACACTGTTTTAAAATCAAAACACACCCAAAGTACTTTAGTGGACATTTGTAGTTTTAACGTATACTAAATGAAAATGTTTTATTCTTGTTTTATTGAATCTATCATTATGTTCCCTTTTGTGAGTTGGCATAGGCCACATAATCTTAAAAACCGAAATAGATAACAGGGTATTGTCAAAGTGTGTGATAAAACTGCTGCTAGCACTATAGTGATTTAAACGAATCGTACAAAGCCAGGACTCTAAAGAAGGTCTGATTAAATGTGTAAAGATTTTAAGCTGCTTCTTTCGACTTGTAGACACTATTTGCTATTATTTTAAATGAATAGATTTGAAAATTATTTTGTACCAGCTGCCAATTGTTTCATTAAATTATTCCTTATAAATTATTTATGGAAGTTATTGTTTTTGGTTATTTTTGTTTTGTTGTGGTGTGTGCTTGTTCCCTTTCAGGGGAACTTCGAACTGCGTCCTCTAGGGGTCGCTATAGGGGAACGCCTCGTCATGACCCGTGTCTGACGCATACATTGAAAAAACACCAACAACACGTTGGCCGGCGACAGCCATGACGTCACTACCGGTGCGACAAATAGGCGCCGGGAGAACATGTCATCCACTTCTTCGTCTTCACTGACTGTTTTGTTTGAAGCGTGCATTTCCGTGGTAAGAGGAAAGATATAACGGAATTTAAGATCTATATTCCTATCGTTATGGCAAGCACTAGCAAAGCATTTAGAGGATGTGTGCATCCGCGTCATCGTTCTTTGACACCTGTTGACACACACGATCTCTGCGTTGTTTGTTTGGGCGAGGAGCACGCACGCAATGTCCTCGAGGGGGCAATCTGCGTTCATTGTGAGCATTTTTCAATGAAAAAGCTCCGCTCTCGTTTGTCTTTCTTTTCGAGGAAAGAGGGGCAGCCACCTGCTTCCCACGATTCAGGTCCCGCCGCTACTGAGGCATAAAGGAGGATGGGCTCGTGGGGATCGCAGGTGGATCTGGTCGATGAGTTTAAAGAGGGGTTTTTCCTCTCGCGATCGTCGACTGTGGATGAGAGTGAGCCGCTGGAGGATGATGTTATTTCATTAACATCGTTTGATCAAGGGGCCAGTGCTCTGCTGATTTCAGCCCAGGAAGAGCAGGAAATATCTGAGGAGGGCAAATAAGCTGAGGCTGAGCCTTCCCAATCCTCCTGCCATGCGTATGATGAGCTCTTAGAGGTTATGGATCGCGCCACGGCGCCCCCGGCCGTGGAAGCGGGCAAAGAAAGTGACGTCTTGAGTCGTCTCAATGCGCGCTATCTCTCTGGCCATAGACCTCCAGCTCAAGTGAGCCTTCCGTTTCTTCCTGATCTCCCTACAGAGATCGAGAAGGAATGAAAGATGCCGTTTTCCTCAAGCATCCATCGGTCTCAGCATACCAGTTATGCGAATATCGAGCCGGTGCGCGAAAACGGCTATGAGAGAATGCCCCTGTAGAAGAGACGCTAGCTAGCTATCTCTCTATGGTGAGACATCCTCTCTAAAACTCCCCCTTGCCTCTAAGCCCCTTCGGATGACATCTCGCTCGAATGTCAGGGCATACGCAGCTGCAGCAGGTCGGGCTTTCGCTTCATTGCACACGATGGTGATGTTCCAGGCATATCAGGCTGACCTGCTGGAAGACATGGATAAAAGCAAGGGCCTTTCTCCCAATGAGGTAGCTGAGGTTGGCGAGCACAAAAACGTATCTCGCTCTCCGTGCGATCTGAAGCCTGTGGCGGCACGGTAGTTAAATTGGAGAACATCTGTGGTGAACCTGGCCCGTATGGAAGGCAGAGAGGGGCTTGCTTCTCGATTCTCTGGTTCGCTTCAAGGAATAGTTTTTGAACCGATCCATTAGATTGTTGGTCGAGATTCGAGCGCGAAGGGTGCTCAGCAGGCCGTCAAAATCCTTAATTCCACCAATATGGGGTCCCGTTCCCGTCTCGGTCCGTTCTCGGTCCCCTGAGGAATGGCAGCAAGACGGCCACGAAGGCTTTGTGTCGCGGCTCGCACAATCCCCCCCCCCCTCCCTCGCCTGCGGGTAGGGGTAGGAAGAATCGTTGGTCAAAGGGAGGTAGGCAAGACCTTTGGGATGTGATCCAGACAAGGCGTCAGTGCTTTCGTCTGGATCAGAGTGATACTTAGGTATCCGCTCTTTCCCTCTGGGGGTGTAACATCTACCCTTTTCTTCCTCTTCCTAATTCCCCTGTAACCACCATCTCTCCACTTGACCGAGGTTAGGTGGAAGCTTCCTGTATAACAGTCTCCTACTGGACCTATGATGTTTTGGTTGGTTCTATTGTTAAATCATAGTGCCACCTTACTGTTTGTCTGGACTAGAGGCTTCTTGCAGTGTTACCTCACTCGTCGATATTATGTCCAGCCGGTATGATAGCCCTAACCGGCTTCATGCTTCCTGGATCATGCGACCAGATCACAGGCTTCGTTGATCACACCCCCGTCACAGCACTGCAAAATGTGTCCTAGGATGTCCGGCTGGTCTTATGCTTTCCTGCTGCCCGCTGTCTGTACTGGGCCGTAGTGCTAGGTCCCCTGTAGTGGGCTTCCTGGTCCCAGGATTTCCCTACGTTGCATGGAGGGCATCGAGCGTTAAATAGTATAGTTGTTGGCATTGGTGTGGGGAACCGGGTGCTTGTGTAAATGCTGTCCTCAGGGCAGTGCTCCCCGTCAGTTAGAGGGTTTTTTGGGAGCCATTGGCCTCGCTGTTGTAACTCTGTCTTAGCTTCCGGGTATCTGTGAGCAGATGCTTGGGAAGCTCTAAAATCCATGCTATGGTAAGTGCACACGTTAAGCTCTGTGCACTTTTTGAAATCCACATATTGGTAAGTGTGCACGTTGAACACTTTGTGCACTTTGTAAAATCCACATAGTGGTAAGAGTGCATGCGGAGCACTTTGCGCACTTTCTAAATTCCACATAGTGGTAAGTGTGCACGCTAGACTTCGCGCACTTTCTGAAATCCTGTACGATAAGGGTTACACGTTTATAGCTTCGTTCCCTTTCTCCGAGTTGGTTAGACCCCAGTACCTTGTAACACTCGTCACTCACCGTGTGCTGCTATTGACGACAGTTTGAGCATCGCTCCCCACCATTGAGCGTCTGGAGATCAGGGTCTATCCGTTCGAGAGCGGCTCGAGTTCTCGGAGGTCCCCTTCTGAGATTGGATTCCTCCGCTCCGTGGCTGTTCTCCGTGGTAGTATTAGCATTGGTCCCCTTTACCAAAGGCTACTCCTTTTCTGAATTCGGAGTTCTCCTCTCACGTGAGAGTTGAGTTCTCTGTTTTCCCAGAGCACCTGGAACCAGCAGCATCAGGTGACGAGTTGTTGTTTGCTATCTTGCAGGTACGCATTATCCTTACTATTATCTATCATTCACATGGGGTAAGCGTAGGTCGAGCCCACCCTCTCTCATGAGAGCTGGTTTGGTGTCTCCCTCAGCTAGTACCTGTACTGCTAGCCATAATCCGCGGCATCGTAGAAGCGATGTCGTAAGAGTCGAGCCCCCTTTTCGATTGAGAACTGGGTGTGTTGCTCCCTCAGCTAAGTAAATTACTGCTAGCTGTTCCAGCATCGGAACATGCTGTAGGTCGTGCCCCCTTCTCGATTGAGAACTGGGTGTTTGCCCCCTCAGCTAGATATTTACTGCTAGCCACTCCAGCCGTTTATTACAAATACCTTAGATCGAGATGGTGAGGTGATCTGGGACAAATTGTAGGAGATCAAAGTAATAGATCTAAAACAAATTATTGTTTTACTTTCAATAATTTGCTCAAAAGCCTTTATGAATGCTCTGTACTCGAGCGGATTACCATAAAATATGGGAATCTCCCTTACTGGAAGAAGAGACAGCTGCTGTTGCCTGACTAACATCTCAGTGATCTCATTTTGTTTTCTCATGACATCTACAAGAGCACTGCCTTTCAGGTTAGCGGAGACACCAATTTGATGACTTTTTGATTGAGCATCCTGTGGTTCAATTTTAATCACTTGCTTTGCAGAACGGTGAGGAGCTGATCTTTAGACTGAGGACAATTGTGGTAATGCTTGGGCCAAAGGTTTTCACAGCGTGACAGCAGGAAGGATATAATCAGTGGATGCACTAGACTCTGAGTCAAATATGTCAGATGAGTCTTCTTTTGAAACACTGCTTTGATTTTTTGTTATTGATGCAGACTTGAGATCCTTTTCTAGGTTGTGCCTTTTGTATATTTGAGACACACTATCATCTGGCCCAATCACATCTCCTAAGCCCTCATAATTTTCTTCTTGCTTCTCATCGTCACTTGCACCCATCCAACTTTTAATTCCGTTAAGAAATTCTCGAAAATGAATTAACTTAGGTTCGTACCAGTCAGAATGATCTGCTTCCTTTTCATCTGGGTCTTTTAACAAGCTTTGAACGGCAACTTGCAAATCCATAATCTCCACCAAAATACAATTAAACTTTTCAACTTGAACATGAACTGTTTCCTTATTTTCACCAGCTTCGATGAGGTTATTGATTTCATTCTGCTTCCGTGTAAGAGCTCCAAGTTTTCCTCTTCGTTTAGCGAGCAACTTAAAAAAACCTTTCTTTCTCGTTTCCTTCCGATCCTTCGTCCATTTTAACTTAAATTTGTTTCAACAATAAACAATGCCACTTGTACAAACTGGATCCAATGATCGTGGATGGATGTAGGTGGCAGGCTTAGTAAATCAGCCTTACCCATTGAAACAAAGCACCCTGCAATTTTGCCCAAATCCAGTCATATGACAAATCTCATTCTGCACCATGTACATGAAAAAGTTGGTCACAGAGGAAGGAATCACATGTTGTCTACTGTGCGCCGCCAGTACTGGATACCACATGCTAATGCCGCATGCAGAAAGGTCATCAAAGAGTGTATAGTCTGCCAGGGACTATTTCAAAGGCCAGGTGAGCAAAACATTTCTGATCTTCCTGTTGACAGAATCTCTGCCGACCTTCCTCCTTTCACCTATACTGGAGTGGACTTTTTTGGGCCAATCGAGGTCAAAAGAGGGCGAAGTATCGTGAAGAGGTATGGGGTCATTTTTACCTGTTTAACATGTCGTGCAGTCCATCTAGAGGTGGCCCATACTCTTGACACTGATTCTTGCATAAATGCAATTCGAAGGTTCATATGTCGCAGAGGGCAAGTCAAAGAAATCAGATCAGATAATGGAACTAACTTTGTTAGTAGTAATCGTGAATTGAATCAAGCTTTAAAAGAACTGAATCAAAATAAAATCCAAAGCTCTCTTGCACAAGAAGGAAAAAAGTGGACTTTCAACCCGCCTCATGGAGCACATCAAGGTGGAGTCTGGGAGCGTTTGGTACAGGAGGTCAAGAGGGTGCTCTGTTCAGTGGCAAGACAGCAAGTACTAGATGATGAATCCTTGCTTACTGTGCTCTGCGAGATTGAATCAATCCTGAATGACCGTCCAATAACACCGTCTTCGGATGACCCAAACGACCTTGATGCACTTACCCCAAACCACATTTTTCAACTGAGATCAAACCCAGTTTTGCCTCCAGGACTATTCAAACGGGAGCATCTCTACGTTCGTAGACGTTGGAGGCAGGTCCAATACCTGGTGGACCTGTTTTGGAAAAGATGGACAAGGGAGTATCTTGTGTTAATGCAGAAGCGGCAAAAGTGGAGTAAAGCATGTTGAAACTTGAATGTAGGGGATTTAGTGCTTGTAATGGATGAACATGTCCTCAGAAGGTCGTGGCAATTGGGACATGTAACAAAAGCAATAGCAGACTCTAAAGGATTTGTACGACGTGTGTGTGTCAAGACACGCGCAAGTGAGCTGGAACGTCTAATTAACAAGCTATGCCTTCTGTTAGAAGGAATTTAGTTTGATTCTTTTGAGTGGAAAACTTTGACTTTTAACTCACATATACTGACTATACACCTCACCTTCTCATAACCTACACTGTTCTGCTGAAGTATGCACACACAACTTTCTACCTTTAAAGAAAAAGGGAAAAACTATATGGACATTATATTAATGAGCTTTTGGAATAAAATAGTAAAACTGCAATGAACTCTATGTACTATATGTACTGGCTGTGGTTATGAACCATAAATAATGTATGTTGATTGTAAACATTTGATAATGACTACTTATGATATATTACTGTAATTGATTGCAAGACAACAATTAGGGGCCGGTATGTTGTAGCCATTTAAGAAAATATTTTTATTTTATATTATTTATGTTTAAATGTTATTTGTTTGTGTTTTGTTTAGTTCAGTTTGCTAATTAAGAAAATTGTAAACATCATAAGGGCGTGGTAAACTGGACGGCAGGATGCCGGAAGAGGGAAAGTGGGTCAGACATAATTTTTTGACCACTTCGTACGTTTTTGTTTGTAGAATCCCTTGTTTCGAACGAGTTTCGTTTGGTATAATTTGTATCTTAATTTTAATATTTTTTTGTTGGTCAATTATTTACCAGAATAAATGGGGCCAAGAATAAGCGTTTCATGGAATGAAGTGAGTACAAACAAACCCACTCCCCATGCTTCTGCAGCCAAACAAAGGCCGAAACAACAAGTCAAAAAATTATCCTTCTGATTTCTATCAATCATGCTGTAGGTCGAGCCCCCTCTCTCATTGAGAAGCTTGGTGGTTTTTATCCTCAGCTGTAACTTCCTCTAGCCATCGGCAGCATTGGAACATGCTGTAGGTCGTGCCCCCTTCTCGATTGAGAACGGGGTGTGTTTCGTGCCCTTCAGCTAAAAGTAAATTACGCTAGCTGTTCCAGCATTTGGCACAGGATGCGGCAAGGTTCGAGCCCCCCTCCGATTAGAATTGGGTGTTTTGCGGGCCCCCTCAGCTAGATATTTACTGCTAGCCACTCTAGCATTATAAAGCCTTAGATCGAGTTGATGTCTTCTCAAACATAGCGTTTTTGGGATGTGCCATTTCCATCTATGGACTGCTCCTTCAGAGTGCCACGAAGGCCCCTTAGAACGGTATCTTAAAATCCATGTTATGGTAAGTGTGCACATGAAGTCTTTGTACACGTTCTAAAAAGCTAGTACTTTGCATTCTTTCTAAAATCCTTTATGCTGAGGGCTTCACGCGGCAGCCTGGTGCCCTTTCTTGAGTTGGTTAAAGCCCTGTTTCACCTTGGGCACCACTCCACCTATGTATCCTCAGGATACCTACTTTAACAGGGTGTTGCTACTAGGGGTCAGTTGAGACAGTTCCTTCAGCACATACAAATAGAAACGTGCGGTAGCCCCTGTGTGACAGACCAAGACTTAGTATGATTCTAGGCTCTTGGTCATATTCCCTTAAAGGAATCTATCCCTGATTCCAAGCCTTGAGCTCTACCCTGGGCCCAGGAGTCTGGCCCTAACAGGTAAGTTTTGAGGTATATAGTAAGAACCAAAAAGGTCTTTGGCTGTAGGGGACAATGTCACAGACAGCCGTCTAACGTCCTAGGGGCATCTCCCATTGATATGGTAGAGTTGGTACTTAGTGCTTGCCATGGTTCTGGCATGCACTCCCCTCAGCATGGCGGCATGGGTATACCGTTCCCCATAGCGACCCCTAGAGGACGCAGTTCGAATTATAGTAACCAATAAGTTCCCCTTTAGGCGAATGATACACGTGTGTTCGCTCTAGGCTCCTGCCATGCTTCATGCACGCTTCAGACGAAGAGTGCTGACATGGGTTATCTCCCCCCCTATTTAGTAGCTATAGCGCACCGTAAGTACTCAGGTAACGTCATTCACCGGCCAACGTGTTGTTGGTGTTTTATCAATGTATGCTTCAGACACGGGTCACAACGAGGCGTTCCCCATAGCGACCTCTAGAGGACGCAGTGTCTCGTTCCCTAATCAGGGAACCATGGTTACATACGTAAACTGAGACGGTTTTGTTTGTGCTGGAAATTACCGTATTGAGAATAGACTGGATAATATACGGTATGGTTTGCGTGTTGTATTCAGTCTGTGTTAATGTTTAACTCTCACCTGTGGGTGTTTCCCCCTTACATACATCATTCATCACCGTTCTGGTTTGACCTGTTTCCAATGGATGTCGGTTTTCTGTATAGACATCCAGGGCAAGTGTGTAATGTGCCTCTCACCTGAACCAGCACATGCATGTTTGACATTTACACACACATGGGCTGATAAGAGAAAAAGATGAAGATATTTCACTGTTAAGATGGACTCATGAATGACCAGCTGGTGGAGACAATGCACCAGAAAATATAATATAGGTACATTCATTAGCCATTAAAAAGTGTTTCTTATTGTCAACTATTTCAAACTGGACACTGAACAAAATTATAAACACAAAACTTTTGCTTTTGCCCCCATTTTTCATGAGCTGAACTCAAAGATCTAAGTTTTTTTTCTATGTACACAAAAGGCCTATTTCTCTCAAATATTGTTCACAAATCTAAATCTGTCTAAATCTGTGTTAGTGAGCACTTCTCCTTTGCCGAGATAATCCATCCACCTCACAGGTGTGGCATATCATGATGCTGATTAGACAGCATGATTATTGCACAGGTGTGCCTTAGGCTGGCCACAACCTAATTACCTAACCCTAGTTACCTGTGGTTGGCCTGGCCATGCGTCACTCAGAACACAACAGGCCAATCAGAAGAGAGGCTCATGAATATTAATTAGACATGCCAAAATCGACCTTTTCTTTGCAGAGCTCATGAGAGAGGAGCTGTAATATATTGATATGGTTTTTGGTACTTATACCGCAAATATATATTCTTAAGGACATCAAAACCTAAAATAAAACTCCAGAAAGGTGTACAATATGTGACCTTTAACACTTAAAGGGGCAGAATGTGGAAAATGTCTGAAGATCCTTGTAAACATGACTTTATTTTCAGGCAGACTGATAAAAACCTCATAAATTAAATAGCATAAAATCAGCCAGTTATATATCTGTTTCAGCAGACTCTGGGTTATTTTAGTGTGTTGTATTCATCAGTCTGTGTTAATGTTGAACGTCCTGTGGGTGTTTCCTCTCACTTACAGTCATTCCTAAGCATTCCGGTTTTACCTGTTTTCACTCGGGTCCTGTACAAAGATGTAGGATGAGTGGGTGACCTAGATTTAATTTGTGCCATTTTATCCTAGACATCCTTTACAAAAATAAGAAAACGTGTATTAGTAAAACGAAAGACAACATTTTATTTAAGTCCCAAAAACTGCCGTACATTGCCTTGACATACTTTCTGGTTTCCCGAAATGGGGATGGTGAGTCACAAGGTGAGGTATTGGACATGGACGTGGCTTCTGACGTTACCCTTGGATGTGGGTAAGACCTACTTGGAGGGTGTAAGCTGCCGCTCACCCGAATCAACACGTGTGTGTTTGATATTTACTCACATATTTGATGCGGTAGAAAGAGATGACGATGACTGTCATGATGACCAGTAGATGAAGGTGTCGCTCGGGAAAACACAAGCACAATCATATATAAATTCATACCAGAGGAAAAATATAGGCTTACTTATCTATAACTAACTATCTGCTATTTTAAAGTAATGTAACTGTAGAGAAACAAGACACTTAAGCCCTGTTAGCAGACTTTTTTCATATAGCCTACTCACTGACCTGCATCACTGGTTCTAAAGGTCCGTTGAGCTGAACAGGTGAGACTATTAAACTAGGCTATGTAGATAAAGACCAATCTGTCAGACCAATCTTATTCAGCATAATGAAATCTTGTAGAAACTTCTGTTGAATTATATCCTGGCAGTGCTGGTACAAGCACAATGGGTCTCATTCACGAAGCGTGGGTACGAACGTTTTCACGAACAAATTATGATTCACTAAAACTTTCGTATTAAAATGTATTCTAAATGTATGAAAAAATGTAAGAACAATTTAAACCACACGTATGCAATAATCACATAGGCCTACGCTATAATCACATACAATACAAGTTGTGACAAGGAGAACATCTATTGTTTTACTATATACAGATGTGCGTAATGAGATCCAAACAACAATCACCTGATCTAGGCCTATATTAAGGGTTATTGTGTCTCACCCTTTAGGATTCATGGCATAGGCGCCAATTTCTTTTCTGCCGGTGGGTGCTCGGCACACTGACCCAAAGTCCCTTTTACATTCAGCTCACCATGAGCAAATGATAACTTAAAACATTTATCAACCATTGTTTAAAATCCAACGACAAGAATAATTTGACTTGCACCAGAACCTCTGTTACAAAAACTAAGCCAGGTTTAAATTAATGCCGCATAACTGGCGTTTTTCCGTGGGTGCTCGGATCAGCGCCTATGATTCATGGCACACTTGGCAATTCTTGAAGATATTGCGGCGCGTGCTGTCAGAAGAGAGCGCATGGATATGTTTGCTTCGGTGACATAGTTTTCTATTGTTTCTTTGGGCAAGCGCTGCGTTGCGGAAAGCCCTTATATGGAGATGGTCTGGGCGTGTTTTATGCAAATAAAGCAGTGTTGCCAGACGTATGATAATTATCGTATTTGTACGATAATTTTGACCTCTGTACGATGTACGATCAATAATGAAAAAAATCCCATAATCAGGGATTGAAATTAACTTTTTCACTCACCAGCCAATTTGGCTACTAAATTTTTAAGTTACTGGCCATTCATAACTTCTACTAGCCAAAAAAAAAAAAAGACAGAAATACACCAACAGTTTGAGGCTGTCTACACTGGGCGTGACAAAGCGACCGTTGCAAATAATTTTGTCAGTACTAGGGGTGTGCGATATTGACAAAAAATATCTCAATATTTTCTGTGATTTTATCAATAAAGATAATTAGACAATATTTTGGTGAGTGTGTTATTGTGCTGATATCTTAAGGACTACCGTGCACAGCTGACTCCTAAAGTTTTTAATATTCTTCATATGCTGTGTGCGGGTCAGTTCACTGTAGTGATAGAAATTAATCTTTTCCAATAAGTTTAAATTGATTTTTGACTTTTATGGGCATTCTTACCTTTTGTAAATAAAGCCATTTTTTCTAAAAGTGTACATCATCTTTTGAGTCAAATTCTTACATTTAATCAGTCAATTATAATAATAATAATACATTTAGGCTGTTACTAAACAAATTAAATCAGTATCAATAAAATTAATCTTTGCAGAAGTTGCATATGAAGTGGCATTTAGATGTATTTACACGTTAATGCAGCTTAGAGGGACATTGAATGCTTTAACCTGCAGTTACAAATGCATAAATAATGTTTTGATATTTAAAACATGAAATGTTGAATACTGATATTTGAAATAATTTTTAAAAACTGAAAAGATACGTTAAATGTGAAATTAAAACCACCAGTAGGTGGCAGCAAGTCACTGTTAAGTGAGTCACTGTGATTGAACCGAATCATTTAAACGGTTGATTCATTCAAGAACGTAACACCGTCATGTTGCTCAGAGACGCTGAACAGTGCTGTGGCTGTGTTTGGAATGATTTTTTGTTGGTGAAATAGCACAGAAATAGCGCAAAAACAGCCAATATGGTGTCTAAAACGTAAGTCTCTTGATATTAACTTATTGTTTATTGAACTGTTGTATAAAATAAATATCACATTTGTAACCATACTGATTTTAAGAAAAAACGGTACTCTTCGTGTGATATTGATTAACTATATAAATTGATATAAATATATAAATTTTTTCTGCCTCCTTATTTTGAAGTATGTGATCATTGTTAATGCATATTAATAGACTGAATCATGCAGTGAAAGAACCATTGTAAATGCGCACGCGCACTAAAGCCTGTGTTGGTCTAGCCAGACTTCATCACGTCGCGTATGCACGCCTCTATAGGTGTTTTGTTAGCTTTTGCAATATACTCGATAATGTCATGATGTCTCACGAGTTCAGTATTTGCGCTAAACCTGCGCAGATTTGGCTTGCATGAACTTATCCAAAAAATTAATGAGTGAACATAATTTACGAAAAGTAACCCGCCAAATTGGCTAGTGATTTGACAGCGTTACCCGCCACAGCTGATTTTTACCCGCATTTGGCGGGTTGGCAGGTGTTCATTTCAAACCCTGCCCATAATGTCCGATAATTTCGAAATTTCAGAACTTCCAAAGTCAACCTCATCAAAACAAAGCCATGAAATCGGCTCATTACAGATGCTTTAAATGGGTTGGTGCACACCTCAGGACCCTCAACATCTGGCAACACGCAGGATTCTGATGACAGCGACTCAGTGATGGAGTTTGGACCTTCCCGCAAGGTATGCCTAGGGCCCTATGATTTCCAGATTGCGGAAAACCCGGATGGAATTGCGGAATCCAGTCAACGGAATTTACTGTATAACGTGGAATGTCACGGAATTTGTCAAAGTTTGGATGAATTAATCAAAGGAAGGTCATTGCACTTAAATTGTGATATGGACTAGTATCTGTAAATATTAAGCCGCAAAAAGGCTATTTAAATATAAATCCTGCATGTTCTGTGTCTGTCTGAATCATAGTCTATGGTCTGAATGAATGTCACGCGGTTTTGTTTACTACACACATACACTCGCGGTGATTTCAGCATCTGCCTTCTCACTAAATAGGACATAAATACATGAACAACATCCCCAGAACTGCTCTGAGAGTCAAAAATATATAGTTTCTGCCAGAAATGTACTATTGTTCAGTAGAATGTGTGTACAACTACTACTACTACTAAAATTATCAAGGAATAATCACAATATTTCTTCCATGTTTTAATTTTAATTGTAAATCCCCTTTGTTTGCCAAATTTTTTTTTTTTAATTTTCATTAATTAAAAGATAAATTAAATTAATGTGTTATGCCTTCATTCGATAACCAGAAAAATTAAAATACACAACGCAGAATGCGAAAAAAAACATTTCGTAAGGCTATAAATAAAAGTAGTTTTTATGCATTCAAATAATTAGACAAATTAACACACAGAATTTGGCAACAATAAACAAGGTGAAAAAAATGTACATTTCATAAGACCCTATACATGTAATTTTTGTTAAACTTTTTAATAGATTTGATGTTGAATTGTATAAGTTTCATGATTTTAATTAATTAGATATGTTTTTTGATTAATAACATTTAATTTAACCAGTTAAAAAGGAGTCCAGAAAAATTCAAATGTTAAAAAAAAAAACAGAATCCAAAAATGTTTGAATTTGGGAAAAAATAAAACACATTTCATAGGGCCCTAGCATAGTTATTTATTTATTGTGGTAATTTTAAGGTTGTCAAAAAGTTGTTGTTCTAGTCTAGTAGATAAATAGCTGTATTCTGTACGTTTTTACTCGTGTACGATAATTTTCTTCCAAATACGACCATTTTGAGCCTCTGGTACGATACTTGGACATTTCCAATCTGGCAACACTGTGCACGCGGTCGCTCATTTAGATCACTCCGAATACGAATAATCTACGCAAGTATTAGTGAATGAGAGCCACTGTGTTTCACAGTTCAAGTTTAACACGCCCATGCGCGCAGGCTTTCAGACCAGCCACGTGATTGTGAGTACGGCTGAAGATAGGAAAACGAAAGTATGTTTTTAGTGAGTCACAGTCAAACATACGCTTGAAGCAAAACTCTGCAATTGTTTGAGAGACATTCGTATTCAAAATGACGAGTTACGAGAAACGATATGAGAAATCTGACTTTAACCTTGGAATTAAGCTTGTGAAAAAGCATTCTGATATTGGTAAGTTTTTTTTTTCCTACGTATTTTAATGGAGCTTATATCTTTCGCTTTTACCATGACCAAATTTCACCATAAGACAGAAGTGTTTCATAGTTAAGTTAAATTATGTGACAATAGCAGTAAGATTACACACACATGTATACAAGTTATGCATTGCTTTCATGTTAAGAGGCGCATCTACGAGTGACGCAGCAGTCTCACAAAAGATTTTTACACTGAAACCATATCTTAACTGTATATGTTTTCTGCCTATCCTGGCCAGGACAAACCTGTAAAACAGATGTTTAATCTCAGATGTTTTTAACATTCAATTATGTAGATACTGCGTAATTCTGAGAAATAAATAGAAATATAACTTCCTTTATTTCTTTGTTCCTGATTTACCTTTTATGTAGCGTTACAATAAGACTAATTTGTGCAAGTTGACTTTTAGTGCATATGACTGGAAAAAATGTATTATGTCGTTTCCCCATCAGATCCATGTGATGATGATCCAGATGTTTTAAGAGCTGAATTATCCTGTGGTCACATCACTGGACCAGATACACTGACAGACTACTGCAGATATCTGCTGAATGAGTAAGTGTAGATTAGTCATCACATGCTAAACCGATTTACATCTTTTGAAAGCTATAGAGCATATATTGAAATGTTTTGATAAAACAGACTGTTTCTCATAATGATGAATTGCAGGGTAAAGCTGAGCTGAGATGCCCTGAGTGTAAAGAACAGTGGTCTTACACTGACGTGCGTACACTAGCCAAACTCACACCTGAAGAACAACAATACTTTGAGGAAAGACTTGCCAACAACGCCATTAGGAATTTACTAGACGTCAAAAATGTAAGTATATATCAAGATGTAAATATATAACTTTTTTTTTTTCTAAGAAAAATAAATTATTATTCATAAGTGCCTTTCTGTCTCCTTCAGTGTCCTGGTTGTGATTGGTTGATCGAGAGATCAGACTCATCTAATCTCAGTGTGCAGTGCACCGTTTGCTCTGTAAAGAATAAAAGAACCTTTGAGTTCTGCTGGCAGTGTGTGAGAGAATGGAAAGGCCAGTGTCCTCGATCTGATCGATGTGACAATGAAGGCTGCTGCAACAGAGAGCTGGATCTGCTGAGAGATTGTGCAACTATTACTTTAAAAGATGCTGCAAATATTGTATGTCCATCTGTTCGTGCCTGTCCAACATGTGGTTTGCTGATTAACTGCTACACAGAGAGAAGTAAAAACATTGTGTGCTCTCGATGCAAAAAAGAGTTTTGTTTTGTCTGTTTGAAGCTCACACCTGAATGTCTGAAGACTAGTAGTTACTATAAACCCTGTTCAGATGGTGTGGCTCCACGACAGACTTCATTTCCAGTTTGGAGAGATAACCAATAAATCACAGATCTGTTCTGAAGTTAAGGGGATGATTTATTTTGAGGGGGGGGGGGAGGGGGGGGGGTGTGTGGGGGGGGGAGGGGGTGTGTGGGGGGGGGGGGGGGGGGGGGGGGGGGTTTTATGTGTTTTTTTTTTTTTTGGGGGGAGGGTTTTTTTTTTTTTTTTTGTGTTTTTTATTTGGAGGGGGGGGGGGTTTGTTTGTGTTTGTGTGAGGCGGGGGGGGGGGGTGGGGTAGGATGGCTGGAGGTGTCAATTGCATTTGTGCGCTCATGGGCGTGCTGGTCTTAAAACGACGTGTGTTCAGGCGCATTATTGGCGCGTTGCTATTTTGAGGAACTGAAAATACACTGCGCCATAGACCAACTCAAACCTGGCCTAAAGTCGAAAGGAGTGAAATTATTTCCTTATGAAATAAATTATTTGTGAACCCAAACACTCAGGAATTCTCGCAATGCAAATGCAATGCCACAAAACACTGGGCTTTGATCTCCTTGTAAAGCCAAACACTCAAACAATGGGCTTTGGTCAAGATCCTTCACCCATCCTTCCCCCCTGGGCACATGGTCCAGGTCACTAAAAGTTGACAGAGAAATGCCAAGAACTCAAGTTGCTATGCTCACATAAAACATTTACTATATCTTCAGGATTCATGATCGTAAACTTTTCATGTTTGGTGTCATTTTAAAGGTCTTTGTGCGATTTGGTAAATTGGTTTCAATTTCAAAGTCGTCATTTTTGTGAGAAAGATTTAAAACTTTTGTAGAATTGTGTTGTGTTGAGGAAGGGGTGTGTCCCCCTTTAGGGACCTGTGAGAATGTTTATCTCTCTCCAGCCGGGTGTGACCCTGGAGCACAGAAACAAAAGGTCTTTTATGTTTTTACAACTGATTTAAAGATTTCTTTGTCTTTGTTCTGGTAGTATTTAAGGCGATAATTGGCAAATCAGGCTTGCGGTTCTGGAGCCAAAGCTTATAATGGAAGTTGGGGGGTTTTTTCCCCCCCCACACACTCTGTACTATGTATTTTGCTGAAGTCAGGTATGCATCCTTTGCTCTTAGATTTATCTTTGAGAATGTCTTGTATTGATTTGATATCTTTGACTTGTCTATGTAATTGGCATGATACAAGTTTACCTGACAAATAATAAATTGTTGTATTTGATTTATTCTGAACTTTTCTTGAAATCATTATGACTAGTAAACTGTGAGGAGGCTTTTGTTACCGCAAGTCTACGGCCAGGATATGTGTAATGGTGTGAAAGTGTTATAATTCATCAAACTTTGGTTGTTACTTTGGTCAAGAAAAACCAAGTGCAGAAAGACTGGGTAAGGGATGATCCATAGTTTCATTATGGGGGAGGGGTTGGGAGTAAATATAAAATTATTGCAGAATGGAAATTGCGATTTTATTACACCGCATTTAATCTTGGTGTTTATCGAACATTATAATCACACTACTTTCCTGTACTGCATGTGTTTGTTTCGAACATTATAATCACACTACTTTCCTGTACTGCATGTGTTTGTTTAGAAGAATGTGTTATGTTATTTTGTGTTGCTGATGTGGTATACCCCTCTCTTCGATCAATGGTATATTCCCCTGGTGCTGCACTCTTCAGTCTTGTGTGAAACATTCTGAGGAGAGATTGTGAAACCAGAACAGATGATTGTTGTAACACTGTCCCATTTCATGCTTGCAGTGAACACCCAAGAAAAGGCATTACTGGTGTTTGTCCTTATTCAAGGTTGATCCTTTGGTGCATCCAGTGTTCCGCTACACGTGTCAAACTGAAGGCTTGTGAATGATAGGAGCAGTAGGCACGTCATCGGAGACCTTCTGATTTCTGTCTATCGCCGATGTTAGCAAGTTGTACGGGAAAGGACTAAGTGAATTACACTTTTTGTCATAAGCAAGCAGTAGGCGGCAGGCAAAACAGGTATTAGTCTACCCACACCCTCTGACTAACATCAGACTGGCGAATTTGTGATCGTAAGATCCACATAAGGCCAACGTGAGACTTAAAAGAGACATTAGGTCCCCAATGAACGGATAATTGAAAGTATAGTGAGTCAGGAATAATCAAATATTTAAATTAATATTTGTGATCATTAAATTTAGGCAATATTTCTAAGCAATATTTCTAATTAAAAACTGATCACGTGAAATTTGAGTCAGATTGAACCTGATCTAGACTAAATTTAAACTAACTCCTGATAAATTCAAAAGCGCAAGTAAAAGACCGAATATTCATTAAACCTTCGACCAGGCCGCTGGATTCCGCTTTTTGGGCTGGCGGGTGGATTCTTACAAGTCAATGGCGCAGTAGTTTTTTTTGTTATTTAAAGAGCACATTAGTGTAGGCGGGTCCACAGCATGCGTACATTCTGCTTATTACACACACAGGGACACACAGCAGCACACAAACATGCCAAATATAAAAAATTCAAGGATTACAATGTAAAATATTATTATTGAATAGGCTGCATAAATATAAAAATGCCTATGTGTCATAATGGATAATCATCGCATGTATCAGAATTAGGCTACCTATTTGCTCCGTTTCCTCTCTGGAGACGCGTTCTGTCTTTGCGCTTGCAAATTCCACTGTGTAAATAGCAAATCTGCCATGGCACAAGCGCAACTGCCTCTTAAGCCTAGTTCACACTACTGGATTTTAAGCCTGATTTGCAAGTTAACGAGCTTGCCGACAGGTCGGGCTGTGATTGGGGGAAATTCAGCCGGTGATCAGCGCTTGTCAATCTTTATGTGTGAACTACTCAACAACGCATCAAAGAGGCTCACTGACGCCTCACCAATGCCAAACAAATATCTAGCATGCTAAATATCTGGACCGGTCGGCCGACTCGACATCACGTGGTGTCAGGTGTTGTGATGAGCTACAGCCAATGAGAGAGCAAGGCATGTGTTGAGGTCTCCGGAAGAAAAACAACAGCAGCACGCTAGCTTAAAGAAAATTTGGAAGCACGATTTTTGCAATCGCGCAAACAGCTTGCAGTTCAACGTTATTCCCGACATCCATTTTCAAATAAACAACTCCTGTTTCACGTGTTGTTTCGCGTCATTCCCGTTCCAATTCTTGTGTGTTTTCGTGACAAAACGTGGTTTGTAGAGTCGTTGGGTGACAGTTGTTGTCAGCTCGTGTTGTGTGTAACCTCCGGTTGCGGATCATTTACAGAGTCACGTAGTGTGAACACCACAACGACTTAAAGACAGACAATCAAGTCATGTAGTCTGAACAGCACAGCGATCTGCCGACGTTTAAAGTCGTGTAGTTGGGGGGTGGGGGGGGGGGGGGGTGAACTTGGCTTAAAGGAATGGGATATTCAGATCTGATTGGTTTATTGGCATGTTACGCCCAAAAACACCCAGATACTCATTAAAGGTCACATATTATACACCTTTCTGGAGTTTTATTTTAGGTTTTGATGTCCTTAAGAATATATATTTGCGGTATAAGTACCAAAAAGCATCTAAATATATTTTTACAGCTCCTTTCTCAGGAGCTCTGCTGAGAACAGGTCGATTTTGGCCTGTCTAATTAATATTCACGAGCCTCTCTTCTGATTGGCCTGTTGTTTATCTGAGTGACGCATGGCCAGGCCAACAACAGGTAACTAGGGTCATGAATGCTGTAGCCTGCTGTGGCAAATAGAAAAATAGAAACACCGGTAATGATGGTCACTGCTGAGGGAAATGTTGTCCGGCCTTACATGTTTGAGCCGGACTCGGACCCCGAATCGGCAACGACCGGAGACAACCAACCACCTTCTCAAATGCGCTTACAACAGAATGTTTCAGAATGGTAATTATAATTTTTTTCTTCCAAAACCCGAATGCAGTAATCTCTACGTAACTATTGCTTTCCTACTGATACAACACGTCAGCATCAAGTTAGCAACACATTAGCGTTGCATAACTGTTTACAAACTATAATTTCAGATTATGCTGGCTCCATAATGTAACATAAAATGTGTGAGAAGTTTACTTACAGGTTCTGACATATACATAATGCCTGCTAATATTACAGTATGACCACATAAATTTCCCTGTACCCCACAACAGAGTAAGGAGAGATGACTATTGCCAGATTCCTGGGCACCACTGACAAACATCTAATCTTGTAAAATGTGTGGTAAGTACTGCCGCTCCATAGTATAAACAAAGTACGTGCAATCGCGAATCTCCAAAGTGAAAGTGAAAATAAAATTGTGCATTCAAAAGCAGTTTCAATGCCAGGCATAATAGCGGCTCCCTGATGTCTGCAATTTATATACAGTATAATTACCTAATGATATAACTGCGAGGGGAAAATATTGAAATATATATTTTCCTCTCATCTCGTATTTATTAACTTTAGGGGTTCCGTAGTTCACATCATTTTCTTTCCCGAACACGGTATTGGGATGCGGCCAGATTGTGGGGGTTATGAGGGAGAGGGTGGGGGGGGGATCATGATGCCGTCTCAACATCGTGGAGTCTATCAGTCTATCGGCCCAACCCTAGTTTGGAAGCCTGTGCAATGATGTAGTTTCCTGACATCCATCGAATGAGCAGCGTTTTCTCGACATGTTTCCGTGTTGTTGTTGCTCAGCAATGGCATGGACGCGATGTTGTCTGGGGGTTTGGCAAAAGGAGAATGGGACGGTGGGTGGTGCTCGGGGTGGTGACTGAAGGCAGTGACTGTGTAGTTCTGACATCAACTTTTTACGGTTCGTGAAAAGGCACAGCTACTTTATGCAGGCTGTGTGCATTTGACTGTGGATTGACTGTTTTGAAACTTATATGGTAGTTACATAGCACCTAGACCTCAGTTATCATGAAAAAAGCCAGGAAATTTCAGTTTTGACAATATGGGACCTTTAAGAGAATAGGGTCATCGGCCTTTTAGGAGCGGGGGCGCCCGGGAGGCGCACACGACCGTTTTCTTCAATCCTTGTTAAACTAGCAAAAGTGGATTCGGACACGCCCTAAGTGCACCTGCACTTTAGACCATGTGCTTAGATCGTTAAAATGGGGCCCATTATAACTGATTCAGTTGGCACAATTTCCCAAACCATTAATTCAGTTCTCGAAACAAAGACACGTATCTCACATTGCAATTTTCTGTTTTCTGCAAAAAAACTACATAAAATGCCCTCATTTTACACGTTTAAACATGTTCTCATTCAGAAAACCAAGTACACAATATAATTAACTCAAGTCATCACAATGTGAACTCACATAGCACACATGTATCCATGTGTAAACATTAACAGAGACACAAGTGATCATGTGCTTCAGAAAATGAATCCACTTTGTGGGACACAAAGTGGAAAAGGAAGAATAGGCAAACATATAAATGAAGGGGATGTTTGTTCCTGATGAAATACAAAGCACTGTTGTTGACTGTGTTCTTGTGCATGAATGACCATGAGGGAGTTTTTATACTACTTACACACATACAGTATAATTTCAGCACAAGGTAGCAGTAATTTAGATGAGAGAATGTTCACTATTCTGCATACAGTATATACTGTGGCACATGTTGTACACCCTCAAACTTGCAGCCTAATTGTCAAATTGATTTGTAGCCGAGTACTTCTTACATGTCACTGCAGTTTTGCACAACTGAGAGACGTCTGTCTAGAGGAGGCAGAGAAAGTAGTGTGTATTCATATTCAGTTCTTTGGAATTTTAACTGTTCTTTTCTAGTGCTTTTCATCAAGATATCTTTACAGAAGTGTAATGGAAACACACTTATTGTTGAATTTCACTGTATCTGCACCCCTCTATTTGTTGTATCCTGTAATAGACAGTGACTTACAGAATGATTCCTGATTCCTAGTATGAGGTTTTTGTGAGTGTTTGAATTGATCTCATTAGTGTTCACTAGGCAGTGTTGTAGTATTTGTAGGTTTTGCGTGTTATATGAGGCTAAAGTTTAGTTATGAAAAAAGAGAATGTATTTTTACTATAATATTTGATATTGGCATGGAAGTTTGTGGTTTTTGTACAAGTTCACTCTTAAAAATCAGAATCAGAATTAGCTTTATTCGCCAGGTTTTTTTAAGCTATATAAAGGTGCTTCACAAAGCCATAGAAGAACCTTTCTGTCTAAATGGTTCCATAAAGAACCTTTAACATCTGAAGAACCTTTCTGTTCCAAAAGCTTCTTTGTGGTGAAAGAAGGTTCTTGAGATTATAAAAAGGTAATAAAGAGATGGTTCTTTAAAGGAACACTCCACTATTTTTGAAAACAGGCTCATTTTCCGACTCCCCTAGAGTTAAACAGTTGAGTTTTACCGTTTTCGAATCCATTCAGCCGATCTCCGGGTCTGGCGGTAGCACTTTTAGCTGTAGCTTAGCATAGATCATTGAATCTGATTAGACCGTTAGCATCTCGCTCAAAAATGACCAAAGAGTTTCTATATTTTTCCTATTTAAAACTTGACTCTTCTGTAGTTACATCGTGTACTAAGACTGATGGAAAAATTGTGATTTTCTAGGCCGATATGGCTAAGAACTATACTCTCATTCCAGCATAATAATCAAGGAACTTTACTGCCGTACCATGAGTGCAGCAGGCGCAATGATATTATACAGCGCCTGAAAATATTCCCCAGCAAAAGCTCTGCAAACTACACAAACTTAGTGCTGGTCACGTTGGAAGTTACCTAGCTGGGGACTATTTTCAGGCGCTGCGTAATATCATTGCGCCTGCTTCACTCTTGGTACAGCAGCAAAGCTCCTTGATTATTAAGCCGGAATTGTAGGAATCTTGGTGTGATTCTGGAGACAGAGCTTAGTTTCAGTAGTCATGTCAAAGCCGTAACTAAATCAGCATACTATCATCTCAAAAACACTGCAAGAATTAGATGTTTTGTTTCCAGTCCAGACTTGGAGAAACTTGTTCAAGCCTTTATTACCAGCAGGGTGGACTATTGTAATGGTCGCCTCACCGACCTTCCCAAGAAGACCATTATACAGCTCCAGCTCATCCAGAACGCTGCTGCCAGAAATCTGACAAGAACCAGAAAATCTGAGCATATCACACCAGTCCTCAAGTCCTTACACTGGCTTCCAGTTATATTTAGGATTGATTTTAAAGTACTTTTACTCGTTTATAAATCACTCAATGGCCTAGGACCTAAATATATAGCAGATATGTTCACTGAATATAAACCTAACAGCCCACTCAGATCATTAGGATCGAGTCAATTAGAAATACCAAGGGTTCACACAAAAAAAGGGGAATCCGCTTTTAGCTATTATGCCGCCCACAGTTGAAACCCGCTTCCAGAAGAGATCAGATGTGCTAAAAAATTAGCCACATTTAAATCCAGACTCAAAAATCATCTGTTTAGCTGTGTGCATTTCCTGGAATATGCAACGTCTGAACTGATTGCAATAGTATTATACAGAACGTGTAGTAGGCGGAGATATCCTTATCTATGTTTAACTCTGAAAAAAGTCTTTTAATCAATTTTTAAATCTTTTCAAAGTTTTTTAAATTCCGTGTTTTTATTCTTGTGACATTATCTTTTTTCTAAAACTCTAAAATGTGAAAGCCGAAATCGTACCGGTTTCGTGGAATGACTCAGCTGCTGGGATTGAGTTGGGCAGGTCACTCCACCAGGAGGGTAACATTTAATGTAAGGGTCAATGTGACGAGTATTTTGGCCGTCTTTTGGGATGAACAATAGAAGTGGTTCACTTACAGAACGCAAGCTTCTAGAGGCACATAACTCTGAAGTAATGAATTTAGGTAAATGGGTGCGGACCAGTGGTGGTTTTGTAATGATGCTAATGAAATTAAAGGCTAACACCTGTGTTGTGTAGGTATTCAGATACATCTGTTTTGATTGCATTTCAGTCTTTAGATCTGGAATGCATTCCTGTATGGCATTAGTGTAGAAGTGCAGCAAATTGTCTTATTCAGCTGGTGTGAACTCAAGTTTATCAGTTTTGATTTGAGTATATATACATGTAAATTGGTCAGTAGCTTAACTGAGTTTTGATGTTTTTCATATCTGAGTGAGGAAATAATTCAAACAAACTGAAAAAAAGAATCGTGAAATGTATGTTGTGCCACAGTTTAGATCCACATAGATTGTTGTGCGACTGAGAGCAGAGTTTTGATAAATAAACCTTTAAATGACATACGGGAACATATCGCTCACATACTGACGTTATAATGTTAAGATTCAGGTTAAATGTTTCTCTCCTCTTTAATCGTAACGCTTATACTTTCTGACTAACTAACTCTAGCTGGTTATGTTGAGTTAAACACTCCCCTTTGACGCATTCTAGAAGAGATTAAAGTGAAAGTAAAACTGAACAGTTGCGTTTGTGTTTCAGTCATTAAACCATTCTTGTTTCTTCCCTGTGCATTGTAATTTTCTGCTAAAACGTTCAGAATGGCGTTTCAGGTCCTCATCAACTTCGATGACATGAAGAATACACCATTAAATATCGCGGATTCATCTGAAGAGTTTAAGAAGACGACCGTCAAAGAACTGAAGGAACGATTCAGATTTAAGGTTCCGGGAGCACCCGGTAGGGAAAATATTTCGCTGTACCTTACTTTTCAAAATCAACTCAGAGTTTTTTTTGTGTGTGTGAGAGAGAGAGAGAGAGGAGAGAGAGTGTGTGTGTGTGTGTGTGTGTGAGGAGAGAGAGATAGAGAAATAAGAGGATAGTGATGAGATAGAGGTTTGTGTGTGTGTGTGGTGGGTGGTGAGGTGTGTGTGCGAGAGAGAGTGAGAGAGTGTATTGTGTGTGTGTGTGTGTGTGAGAGAGAGGAGGGTGAGTGTGTGTGTGTGTGCGAGAGAGTGTGTGTGTGTGTGTGTGGTGTGTGTGTGTGTGAGAGAGAGAGAGAATATGTGTTGTTGTGTGTGTGCTGTGATAGAGAGAGGAGAGAGTGTGTGTGTGTGTGCGTGTGAGTGTGGGTGTGTGTGTGTGAGAGAGAAAGAGAAAGAGAGAGAGTGTGTTGGTGTTGTTTGCGTGTGTGTTTGAGAGAGAGTTGAGAGATTGTATTGTGTTTGTGTGTGTGTTGATGAGAGGAAGAGTAGGAGTGTGTGTTTGTGTGTGAGAGAGAGTGAGTGTGTGTGTGTGTGAGTGTTTGTGTGTTTGTGTGTGTGGTGTGTGTGAGAGAAGAGAGATGAGGGATTGAGTGTGTGTGGTGTGTGTGATAGAGAGTGAGAGAAGCGTGGTGTGTGGGGTGTGTGTGTGGTGAGGAGATGAGAGATAGAGAGAGAGAGAGAGGAGAGGAGAGTGTGTGGTGTGTGTGTGGGGTGTGTGTTGTGTGTGAGAGAGAGAGTGTGTGTGTGTTTGTTTGTGTGTGTTTGTTTGTGTGTGTGTGAGAGAGAGAGGGAGTGAGTGTGTGTGTGAGAGAGAGAAAGAGTTAGAGACGAGTGTGTGTGTGTTTGGGGTGTGAGAGCAGAGAGAGAGAAGTGTTTGTGCTGTGTGGTGTTTGTGATAGGAGAGCGAGAGATGTGTGTGTGTGGTTTGCTGTGATTGTTAAGAAGAGTGAGAGAGTGTATGTGGTGTTTGTGTGTTGTGTGAGATGAGAGTGAGAGATTTTATGTGTGGTGTGTGTGTGGTGTGTGTGTGAGAGAGAGAGAGGTGTGGTGCGTGTTGTGTGTGAGAGTGAGATAAAGAGAGTGTGTGTGCGTGTGTGTCAGTGTGTGTGTGTCAGTGAGTGAGTGAGAGAGTGTGTGAGAGAGAGAGAGAATGTGTTTGTGTGTGTGTGAGAAGGGAGATGAGAGGAGTGTATGTGTGGTGTGCTGTGTGGTGTGTGTGTGTGAGAGGAGTGCGAGAGTGTAGTGTGGTGTGTGTGTGAGATAGAGAGAGAGAGAGAGAGGAGAGTGTGGTGTGTGTGGAGAGATATGTGTGTGGTGTGCTCCCCATCAACCAGAGAGTGTTCACAGCCGCGGTCTCAATTCCTCTCTTCCCTCACTGTGTGTGTGTGTGTGTGAGAGAGATAGAGTGTGTGTGTGGGTTTGTGTGTGGGGTGTGTGTGTGTGTGTATGTGTGAGAGTGTGTGAGTGTGTGTGTGTTTGTGTTTGTGTGTGAGAGAGAGAGAGTCGTGTGTGTGTGTGTGTGTGTGAGGGTAGTAGATGTGAGAGATGTGTCTTTGGGGTGTGTGGTGTTAGGCGAGAGTGTGGTAAGTGTGTGTTGTGTGAGAGAGAAGAGCGAGAGAGAGTGGTGTGTTGTGTGTGTCGTGGTGTTTTTGTGTGTGAGAGAGAGCGTAGATAGAGAGTGTGTTTGTTGTGTGTGTGTGTGTGTGAAGAGTTGGAGTGTGTATGTGTTGTGTGCTTGTGTGTTTGTGTGGGGTGTGTGAGAGAGAGATTATCAGAGTGTATGCAAGTGTGTGTGTGTGTGTGAGAGAGAAGAGAGAGAGAGAGAGAGTGTGTGTGTGTGTGTGTGAGAGAGAGAGAGAGAGTGTGTGGTGTGTGTGATAGAGAGTTAGATTAGTGTACTGTGGTAAAATGTGTTCAAGAGAGATCCGAGAGAGAGAGTGTGTAGTGCGTGAAAATGTGTGTGAGAGAGAGTGAAGGAGCTGTATGTGTGTGTTTTGGGAGTGTGTGTGGAATGTGTTGGATAGAGGAGTGAGACGGGGTGTCTGTGTGTGTGTGGTGAGTGAGAGCGGGTGTGTGGTGGTGTTTGTGTGGGGAGAGAGATGAGTGTGTGTGTGCGTTGTGTGTGTGTGTGGGTGTGGGTGTGTGTGTGCGCGCGCGTGTGTGTCTGTGTGAATGTGTGTGTGAGAATGTGTGTGTGTGAGAGTGTGTGAAGAGGTGATCGAGTTAGTGGGTGTGTGTCTGTGTGGTTGGTGTGTGTGAGAGAGAGCTGAGATGAGAGAGAGAGAGAGAGTGTGTGTGTGTGTGAGAGAGAGAGAGAGTCGATGTTGTGTGTATGTGTGTTTACAGTGGAGAGTGATAGAGTGTGTTGGTGTGTGTGTGTGGTGAAGGAGAGAGCTGGGTATAGAGATGTGTGTTGTGTGTGCGTGTGTGTGTGAGAGATCTTGAGATAGTGTAATGTGTGTGTGCTGTGTGTGTGAGAGGAGAGTGAGAGATGTATTTGTGTTTGTGTGTGTGTTGTGTGAGAGCGAGTGTTAGAGTGTCTGTGTGGTGTGTAAAAGTGTGTTGTGGAGAGCGAGAGTGGGTGTGTAAGTGTGTGTGTGTGAGAGAGAGAGTGGTGTGCGTGTGTGTGTGTGTGTGGGGGGTGTGTGTGAGAGAGAAGAGAGAGTGTGGGTTGGGTGTGTGTGTGTGTGAGAGGAGAGAGAGAGTGAAAGAGTATGGGTTGTGTGGTGTTATAGAAGAGAGATAGAGAGAAGGTGAGTGTGGTGTGTTTGTGTGTGTGTCGTGTGTGTTGTGTGAGAGAGAGGTGAAAGAGTGTATGGGTGTGTGCTGTGTGAGCGAGAGAGGTGAACAATGAGGTAGTATGTGTGGGGGTCGTGGGAATGTGATGTGAGAGAGGAGAGCAACTGGAGGAGAAGAGTGTGTGTGGTGTGTGTGTGGTAAGGGAGGCGTAGAGCGAAGTCGATGGTGTGATGGGTGTAGTGGTGTTTCTACATGGTCTTCAGGTTGCTCGACATTGTTAAAATAACAATGACTGAAAAACCCAAATTAAGAGGGCTGTAGAGGGTGCATTTGTCATTGTTATACTACCATGTTTATACACATTAAAATCATTTGTTTTCATGGTATTCAGGATTTTAGATTCAAGATTCAAGGTTTTTATTTTTCCACAATATAGTTATCACCAGACTACAACTTGGCAGTGCACAGGCAAACCTGCAAGTGAAAGGTTTACCATGACGTGGACAATTTTGATTGGTTCAAGCAGTAAAGTATTGATAGAAGAGTTTTCGGGTGTTAGTTTTATACATCAGCCCAGGCCACTTGAAGGGTCTGTTTTTTTACAGGAATAATCATCCTGGATGACCCATAAAGCACGCGGCTCGCTCTAAAAGTTACACCATAGATATGTTATCGTTAATCTTAATCTTTGTGATGAAAGATTCCGCCCTGAAGAAGGATGTATGGATATGTTTCCTTATGCTCACACTTGTCTAGACATTAATCATGCCATTTAGATCATACACGCAACAAGTTGGTTTATCATGTTGTTGTTTTGCTTTTTAATCGTTATGTTACTATCCGTTTTTTTTTTTATTAGATGCATATTTTAAAAAAGACATCACAATTAATAAGGTCTTTCAAAGCAGTTTTATTTATAGTAAGTGAACTAAATTAAAAATTGACTAACACTTTCATATTGTAGCTAATTTAGCTTTTGTCTAGGGTGAAATTAACATTATATTGTATTGATGAATTGGTGTCCCATTTCTCAATACTTTTTCAAAAGTCCTTGTGCAGTTCTTCTTATCAACTTTCAGTCTGGCACAGATGTTAAAGTAACATTAAAAATGCTGTAAAACTAGCAAAACACAAAAAATCATGGCTCAAATCAAATTAGCACAGATTAAACAATGAGCTAAAAACACAAATAAAAGGCAGGATTGCTCAATGATTTCATATTTAAAATGTCTTTAGAAAACCAGAATGACATTACTGTTAGAATTCACTCCAGTAAATGTTACATGATTCAGATATTCAAACATTCTTACATTCAAAGAGGATTTAAAGCGAGCTGGTGTTAAATGGGAAGAAGTTGAATCCCATGCAGGCAATCGCTATCAGTGGAATTTGCTTGCTGCCCAAGGGGTGGATGTGCCCTTTAGGGCGACAAAACTGAACCTAGGAGAGAGAAATGTTACATGATCCAAAATTTACATTACAGTGCAACATTATTCCTTAGTTTCTTCTTTTGTAATGATGCTTATGAAATTAAAGACTAACACCAGTGTTGTGTAAGTGTTCAGATGTTTAAAGGGATAGTGGGTGAGCGCCAACACAAAAATGGAAAAGTGTTATTTCTCTCTTACCCCAAAACGGGCAGTCCAGTTGTGTGACTTTGTTTCATTTCAGTTGAACACACAAACGAAGATTTTTAATAACGGTCACAAACCGTTTGCAGTCTTTCAGTCCTAATAATGGAAGTGAATGGGAACACGAGCTTTGAGAGTACAAAAAACCTACCAAACAAAACGCAAAGTGAAACCCTGCGGCTCGTGACGACTACATGATTTGAAAAGAAGACATGAAACGATCAGTCTTGCAAGAAACGAGTCAGTATTATATAATTTTTTACCATCTTATTTTCACACGCAATGTCTGCACTGGCCTTAGGCCGCTACTCAACAAGGCCAAGCACGTGAGGCGGTGGCGTCTTCTTGCTTTAAAAAACGCAGATCTCGACTTATAAGTGCATTAACCCGGCCCCGTATCGTCTCAACTGGACCATTGACCTCCTAATTGTAGAGTGTAGAATCGAGTGTCAAGGGTCCGTTGAGAGATAGGTTTGGGTAAGCATTTATACGTCGCGATTCCGCCGTAAAGTCAGAAAATATCGTCAGGCGCCGGCTGTTGAACCGCTCGGGCGATCGCTCAGAGACATTTCAAACTATTTCAGACCATTGACGGGTAAAAATCAGAGGTAAAAAAAACAATATGAATGCTGTTCAGTTTCTTGCACAGACCTATTGTTTCGTGTCTTTACACATAATTGTATCGTCACGAGCCGCAGGGTTTAAATTTGGTTTTGTTTGTGTATGTTTTTTTGCCTCTCAAAGCCGTGATTCCCGTTCACTTCCATTATATGACTGATAGACTGCAACGCTTGGAGTTAAAAATCATCAAATGTGTTCTGCTGAAGAAACAAAGTCACCTACATCTCGATGCCCTGGGGGTAAGCAGATAAATTAATAAGGTGAAGGGAAGTGAAGTGAAGTGTGGCCAAGTATGTTGACCCATACTTGGAATTAGTGCTCTGCATTTTAACCCATCCTAAGTGCACACACACCGCAGTGAACACACACAAACCGTGAACACACACCCGTAGCAGTGGGCAGCCATTTATGCTGCAGCTCCCGGGGAGCAGTTGGGGGTTCGGTGCCTTGTGGTATTGAAGGTGGGAGAGAGCGCTGTCCATTCACTCCCCCCACCTCCAATCCCTGCCGGTACGAGACTCAACCACCCACATTTGTGTTATGAGTCCGACTCTCTAACCATTAAGCCACGACTTCCCCACAAATGTGCCTGCCATGTGAGGCAATCACATTTTGTCCTTTTTGGTGAACTATCCCTTTAAGTTATATTAGTACATCCATTTGAACTAAACAAAAATGAGAAATGTTTCATTGGCACCTAGTTGAAATAAAATATTTTTTTTCTTACATATATATATATTCTTATTCGTTTTTTTTTTTTTTCAGTTTAACATTTACTTGTGAAGAAATTATAATTTTTTTTTTTGGCAACCGTCATTCAGCAGAAAGTGACTCTGTGTCTCAAAGTGAATGAGAACCAAACCCGGTTCAGTCACTGACTGTAAGTGGCAGCAGAGAATTAATCAATCCTCTAACATGAGCGTAATCCTCTGATTGTTTTGTTTCAGCTCTGCAATCGGACCCTGACCAGCAGTTTCTGCAAACTTTGCTGCCTGGCCTAAAGAGAATGGATCTCAAACAAAAAGAGCTCACCAAATTCAAAATGCAGCAGATTAGGTTTTTGGAGCAGAGTTTCATGTGAGTTGATTGTCCGTTGTTCTTATATTTGTGGTGTTTCACTGTGTGGATTAAACTGATTTCCTTTGGTTAATAAATAATAATAGGCAGTTGCACTTTTTTTCTTTCTTATGGTCCCCTTAAGACATTCTACTGACTATTAGTAACTTTGCAACTACACGTTAACTTATTCTACTAACCATAACTAAACAGTCTCTAATACTTTTACATGTAGGGTAGTTGCAAAGTTACTTATATATATATTATATAAGAATAACTAAAGTGGACTATTACTATTGCCATAAACCTAATATCAAATAATTGTACAATTCACAATCGCATTTACATCGCTTGATCATTAACCAGAATGTAATAACACAATAGCCTAATGCATTATGTACAAGTGGTGATGTAGGTCTGTAATGTTGCCACAAAAGGTGTGCAAACATAAAAAAATTATATTACATATTTATATAAAGACATATATGATGTTGTGTGTGTATTAATGTCAGAAATATTTATTATGCATGCATAAACAGATATTTATATGAGATAGATGTATATCTCAATATATCTCCAATAGGTTTCGTATATAGCTGTGCATGTACATGTTTACTTTATATGAGGATATATTTCATATCTGTACATATACAGCATATGGGTATGGGGATGAAAGTGAAGTGATATTTTGCATATATTTTTAGATATATAACCAAAAAGGACAATGTTCATGAGTGTCATCTTGATCTTTTTTGATCATAGACCCAAACACATCTGGTAAAGGAATTCGCAGGACTGATTCCATGGAAAGATTACCTCCCAAAATGTAGATGTACTGTATGAGATGTACTGACATTTACGCTGCATATCCTCGTGTGTCCATCATCACTGCTGGCTGTCTGTCTCATCCAGATCTCCTGACGTCTGTCTGATCACCCATCAGTGGATGAACACTAACGTCAGAAACAAAAGCATCTGCTAACTGACTCTGTATTGATTCTATTCATGTTTCATCATTCATATTGATATGACACTATTGATATTAATGGCCCAGTCTATTAATTTAATTACACAGATGTTTTATTTGTGTCTCTCTTTTTCATCAGCACAGTTCTGATATTTGTAGAGCCTGTAAAATCCATTGTAGCCTTCAGGGTAAATTCTGTATATTGTATATAATGTATATATATATATAATGTCATTGTTATCTGCAAACCAAATGCACAGTGATTAAGTAACACAATAAAATGTTTATTTATTTTTTGTAAGACCAAATTAAAAGCACGAAGTCAGAAAAACAGTATTCTCATTTAATCATTATGTATCACAAAATAATTTCGTACTCTTTGTATTTTTGTTTGAATAGATGGGAAAATAAAGACCATATTGCATTTTATAATGTTTAATATAATTATTATGATAATAGTTCTTAAACTTAATTAATAATAATAATAGCTTGAAACTTTTACATTATGAATGTTGATTTTTATTTATACACCTGGTTTGATTTGATTGTTCCCCTGCATTTCACTCATTTGACTACTTATGCTATACTGTACTTAAATGTGTAGAATTGTTATATTTATCTCTGCTAAAACTGCAGTTTTTTGAGAATTTTTTTTTAAGGCTGATATTTTTCCACCTGTGTGATATTGAAACCAACAAAACTCACATAACAAACAAGTAAAAACTGAAAACCCAATATGACCCGGCTGCATTAGGCTCAGATGTGTGTTTATGACTACAGACATCTTTTGATGTCTGGTCTTTTGGTTCATCAAGAAATTATTACTGGAACGCCAGAACCATTAGCATGAGGTGTGCAAAGACATGAAGTGCTATCAAAATCAACAAAAGAGCGATAATATGCAAGTGCTATAAGACAATCCCAAGTTAGCTTCATGCGTACACCGTAGGCACGGATTTTTTGTAATCCCTGACATAAATGAAAAGAAAACGGATAGAATACAAAAAGAATACAAATACGCGCCAAGCTATTGTGACGAACTTATTTTTTTCGCTTTGTTAATTTGTATAATAACTAAAAATTAAAAATACAATTCAACAAAGATTAGCTAAGGCAGTGTTACGTTTGGAGTTTTTATTACGAAACAAGCCAAAGTAAGAAATAAACCTAAAGTGCAAGTCTAAAAGGAGGAAGTTTTTTTTTCTTTAAAATAAAATATCTATAGAACAGAGATTGCCTTAGAGTTAGAGGGTCCAAATAAAATGGAAAGATGTGTTTTTAGTGTTTCTTCTCTCTTTTCGTGAAGATGGATTCCAGGACGTGCAGCTGCTGGGATTGAGTGGGCAGTGTTATTCCACCAGGAGGACACAGTTAATAGAAAATTCCATGTGAAAGTTTTAATGTTGTGCCTCTTTGGTATAACAATAAGCGCTGTTCCTTATGCAGATGTAGTCTAGGATGAGTTTGAGTAGTGATGAGTTTGAGACTTAGGCTCTTGTATTTTGTACTTTTATTAATGAAGAACGTGGCAAAGTCGTCACCTGTTAGAGTTGATAAAGGAGGAGGACAAAGGTGGGAGGAAAATGTTTTAAAGAGCATGAGAGAGTTAGGCGAACGATTGGTTTATGTTGATTATGATGATAATGCTCCTTTAAGCGTGGGAGGCAGTATAGCACGGAATGAAGAGAGAATTGCTACCGTATAACTTAAGCTCATTAGGATTTTTGGATTTGACAGCCACTACTCTCTCTGCAGCTTCTGAGCTTAGAACAGATACTCACGGGCAGAACCTCAGACAGGCCTAAAGCCAGGGGCAGAAGAGGTTACGAGACTGGCCTGGAAAGACAACGGGGCAGACAGTGTCAGGAACAGACGTAGATTAGGAGCAAACAAGTCATCAGCAGTAAGCACTGTTAACATCCAGAGATGATAACTGTCCAGAGGAAGGCAAAGCGAGATGAAACCCATAGCATAATATCCGGGCATGACTGAATGAGAGCAGTGTATGTACACATTACCAGCAGTGATATGGGTGCTGAGGGTGTGCTGCAGCACCCCTGACTGTTAGCCCACTAAAAAAATTGGGGTTCGGTGTAAACATAATGAATGTGGGAACCATATGGTAGCTAAAAAAACTATGAATTTTATTAATTTGCATATTTCATCAAATTCATTGAAAAAGTAGCCTAAGCTACAATTACAAGAACAATGGTTACTACATGAGTTAAGTTTACAATTGAACTGAGAAACGGATCGTTTCACCGAGTTAAACTGACTTCAAAATAATATTTGGGTAACACTTTATTTTCGATGTCCACTTTAGACATTCTATTCAAACCAGCAAGTACTTATGCAAACTACATTCCACACTAGCATTAGTAGAGTATTATAACTGTCCTGCTTAATATCTTCTAACACTTCTGTTGTCCAACGTTATTCTGCTCGAGAGATTAGGTTAGACATGTCGTGAATAGTAGATTTACAAAGTTACTTATAGTTAGTAGAATGTCTAAAGTGGACTATCGAATAAAGTGTGGAACCATCATATTGTTGCCATGATTTTATTATTTGGATTATATTATACCCTTAACACTGTCTCTGGCCAGTACCCCAACATTAAGTACATTAACACCAATTTCTACGACAGCATATAAGCAGCGGAGCGTCGAGCAGCAGAGAGCAACAAATCTCGCATGTCTGACATCCCTGTAGCACTTATTCATGAATCTTTAACATCTTTAATTATTAATTCTTAAGGTTCTAGATTCCATAGTACCTGACTGAAAACACACACATCACACACAACATCAGCAATTGCGACAATGACAAAGATTGCTTATATGAAACACGACAACATTTTATGAACAAACAAATAAGACCAGATAGGCATAACACAAGCGCGTATGGCGTATGCCTGACATGCATATGGGAGCCCACAAAATGCCCAGGGAAAGGCCCAGACCCGCCCCTGCATTTTGGGGGGCCCCGCCGACTGGGGGGGGGAACTTTGTAATATGAAGGTGGTATGAAGTATCAGCGCTGCATGGCACCCGGCCCTTGCCCAAATCATTTATGAAATTGTCGGCCCAGTCCGACTGGATCCCACTAGCCGTAGACTTTTCTCCCTCTCTCCCTTCTTCCTTCCCATTACCATCTATTAAAATATTATCAGCTCTTTTTGTTTTTAATGGCAAAGGTGCGGTCATAATTTAATTTGTCGTTGCGTTAATAGTTAAATTTTAGTAATATGTTTAGGAGACATTTTTGTTTAATTAAATTCAAATTTTTTGTTTTTTGAAAAAAGGACGACCAAGCGGCGCAGCGCAGTGATTTGAAGCGTATGTTGATCATTTAGCCTTACTCAAAACCCACACGAACTTGCCCCTTAAAATAAACGAGATAAAACACATCATGCATTCAACAGTATTCATTTAAACATTTACAACGCCATTTAACCCGAGATAAAAACTAGCTCTGTTAGTTGCATATCAAAGATGCCAATAGTTGTAGTGCGGCAAAGAGTGGAAGCTGACAACGGGCTCTCGCGTACAGCAGCTATCACTTGTATTGTTTTTTTTATTTTTTTTTAGACCTGGAAAACATTTAAAATATGCCCATCAGTTTTGCTCATAAAGTAATAGTATACATCATTCGGAACTCGCACAAGGGTCTACTTGGTTTTGTGGCACTACCCAATATCAACAAAACCTCATGTCTTTTGTTAAAATACTAGAAACACAAACGCATGACTTACCTCTGTCGTCATTGGTCTTGAGCATGAGCCGCTTCACAGCACATTGATACCATATATCTATATAAATTCCCTTTAAATGACTATTTTAAAACACAAAATAATGCAAATCGAAAACCGAAAATGGTTTCATTAATGTTAATCACCTAAAACATGCACTTTCTTCTCTAAAGGCCTCCAATGAGGAATGGTGATCAGTTTCATCAAATTGATTTTTTGGTAACATTGACTCGAAACACAGTCGCTTATCTAAGAAATAATTCAAGAATATCCCCCTGACTATTTTTATTTTATTTTTTTTTTCACCTTTTTTTTGCTTGTTTTAAATTTTTTTTGGTGTCTTGTTGTTTTTTGGCTGGACGCTGGGTTAAATTGTGCTTTGCCATTCAGAATCCTATACTGCACGGCCCATTTTTTGTGCTTAACCAAGCTAAGAAATAAGATTTACACCGCCTTCATATATTTTAAGGAATATAAGACAAAATTAAACGAATAATAAAAATCAATGTTATATGGCGTGCAGTTAATGTAAAAATTCCGTCCACCAATATGCTACTATAAAACAGTCTGTGGCATTCGTCATTCTTTTGACTTTTTTTAAAAACTCTGATTGATCGATTCATGAGACATTAATTTGTATTAAATTGTTCTGATTTTTTTTTCAACATGCATTCAAATATTCTGGTGTACTTCTTGGTTGCTGCCCAACTATTCAAGAGGAAATATCATTGATAATGCAAGCCTGACGGAGATGACTTCTCTCACTACAAATTAAAGAGACAGTAAAAGGACTTTATTGTTTGTATTTTAATCTATAAACTTGCAGAAGGCAGTGAGAACCTTTGTGGCCGTAACAAACGCGCAAGTTGCGAATTCATTGGGAATGGCTTGCGTGCCTACAATACAGGTTGGACTTGAAAACTTTAATTCGTCAAATGTCTTTTGCATATGGGCCCGCGGGGCATGACCTTGCATCAAAACAACCACTGATAAGACTGCATGTACCCCGCGATTGGTAACACATAAATGTAAGGTTTTTGGATTAGTCCCGCATTTTACCCTTCCCTATTAAAGAATCCGGAGCTTTATGGCTTCATTCCACCGAATAGGCCAATAATAAAATAGTACAATGACAAATTCACCTATATTAAACTTTGAACTTTTAATAACAAAATAAAAGGATATGTTTTACTCGTGTTTACCACAAATAAATAGCCTATGGATTTCCCCTACTAGGTCTAAACCACAACCCAAAAATTTGTAAGTGTGTGTATGTTTAATTATCTTATTAAAGTAGTCCTCACATCAGGCATCAAGTAGAACAATGGGCAAATTCGCTTATTAACACATTCTACCCTTGTATTAACAATATTAATAAGGATTGAATATGCCTAGTGTAACCCCAAATAAATGAGGTATCTTTTCCCTATTTTAAAAAAAAACGAATGCTTAGTTTGTGAGTTCATTTGTTACTTCGTTTTTTATAAATGAAAAAAAACACCAGCAAACCAAGGCTTCCTCAACGCTTATAGGCTATTTAAAACGAACAAAAAAATGAGAAGTTTTATTAACAAAGTTGCGCATTTGGAATCCGCCATCATATACGTGTCAGAATCTTACTCAGCAATCACTACGGGTACCCACCACACCCTTTCATTTCTCAGCATAAGGCACCCGACATCTCAAATACCATCGCCAGCAGCTTGGTAGGTAATTGTCGCAGATGCATGTGTCAGGGTATGTGTTGTCCGGAACATGTGTGAGAGTTAGAGCGGAGGAATGATCCCAGGTGTGCAGTGGAGTAACCAGTACATGATCATTGGAGCAGTGTTGTGTGTAAATAAGGTTCAGTTGGTTGCTTGATTTGTGAGTAGCCGTATTTAACACTCTCTTGAAATCAAAAGAGGCAAGCAGAGTGTGGAGGTCTGCAGCCTGAGGTTTATCTAGGTAGATGTTGAAGTCTCCAAGCATAACTAGGGGAGTACCATTATCCTCAGGCAAGGTTGAGAAAGCAGCCATCATAAATTCATTCATTAAGATTACCTAGTGGTCCTGGGGTGATACAACCACATACGCAAAAGTGATATTTAACGGTAGGGTCTAGTGACTTGAATTTGAATTCAAATTAGCTATGTTAAACCCCAGAAAGGAATTCAAGGAATCACATTTCCAATTCATTAGAGACATAAAGAACGACAACAGGATATCTCCACTATCTTCCAGTCATGACGGGGATGGGAAAAAAGATAATTATTTGGAGAATTGCTTCTCTGCTGTGTAACGCATGTCCTCCATGGTTTTGATCCAAAGTCCTCGGTCAGGCCAATGAGTTATAGCAGCATCTTGTATGACCGAGTACAGAATTTAATGAAATCTCTTTGTTTTACCCTGCGAGACGGGTCCATTCCAGCGACCACTCCGAGAAAAAAGAGGTGGTCTTAGGAACCCTAGGCACGTGCGCAGGTTGTTTAGGATTGCCCTGCCTACACTGGTGATCGCGTGGTTCTGCGAGTGGTAGTGAAGTGACTCGACTATCTGGAACCATAGAGAAATTGGAGGGTCCTAAAAAAACCAGAATGAAGAAAAGGTGGAAAAATAGAGTTGAGTCAAACAGTTGATACTTACAGTATGTGCCTTCGTCCTGTGTCCCTTCAGCAGCGGAGTCAAAACGTTAGAGTCGAACTGAGGTTACTTTAACACTCTTCGTCTTCCATCAGCAGGGCCTTAGCTGCAGTGGTCTACTAACCTTATTTAAGACCTGTTTTGACACAACGGAAATTTTTTTTCTTAAAAATTTTTCCAGGCTGAACACACTGTTTTACTGTCTATACAAACAAAGGGCCTAAACAGCGCACACACTGACAAGTATGCAATACAGTACGAGTATTGCCTATAACGGGCCTTGGCTAAACGACTAATGAGGCAAGAAATTTTGCATTTTAAAGACGTGCGCGACGCTGCGCTTCTCGTCCGGGTGCGGCGACCGCCTGAAAAACTCTGTGTTTATTTTTTCACTCCAGCCCAAACTCTTTTTTTGTTGCTTTTCCGAAGCGGATGATGTCGTAAACAGTGGTTTCAAATTCTTTTTTTAACTACTGCTCTGACATTATAACCCACCATTTGCTATTGTGTCCTAGCGCCTTTTACTAGTGAGACCGCTATGAGTGATGATCTGCCTAGGATTTCGCGACAAAAGCTTTGTTTTGAAAATGACCGGAGCACGTAGGCAGGCAGGTACGAAAACCCAGCCAGTCTAAGCTGTTCGCTAATCACAACGCACTGGTACAGCTAACCAATCACATCACATTTTTTTTTTTCGGAAGGCGGAGCTTCATCAAAGCTGGAACTAATCGAGTTGTTTGTGCCAGGCTGGGGAGAAAGGTTTTTTAATAATGTAAATTATGTGAAAATTAATGCGTTTTTCGAACCACCAAGTGTGAGAGCATGTTCTAGTACACCCCCCAAACAAAATCAAGACTTTGTAAAAGAACAAAATAGGACCCCTTTAAAATATAACATACACAACTTACGTCTGTTAGTCAGAACAGCGGCATCGGTATGCTAACAATCAATCCCATGATCAGGAACACAGTACCCTCCCTAAAATGTGCCCACTGCACACATCTGAATTTGTGTTGAAGCTTGTTACTGGACAGTGTTGTAAATACAATTAAACCCACTGATTTCCTAGATCGTGTCCTCGTTTGGAATACCAAACAAGTAGTTTCGCGTTCCACCACACGAAGCACACCAGCGCTCCTTTCCACGACTTGCGCAGCGGCAGCCAACAACATACGCAGAAATAAAAGTGACGCTACTTCTTTGTCGTGAACAGTTGGGCGCGTTATTCCAATCTTCCACATAGTGAGGTCAGACATGTGTTGTGTGTTTGAACGAGCCGTTTTAGGAGGGCTTGGTTGACTCTTAACTTTTATAAAGATATCTCTTTGCGGTCAAACCAAGCTGCATTTATATAAGTTATTAATATATATAATATTAATTTTTGTAATTTGATCCTAGATAATAATATAAATAATTTGAGGTTGCTTATTTGTTTGATTTATTTATACCCCTAAGTTGATTCTGAATTGTTTCACCCTGCATTTCACCATCGTTTGATTACTTCGTGTTTCTAATATGCAGATGCTAAAAAACCGTCTCACACACACTCTGTTCAACTGCAGTTTATGGAGATGTAAAAAAAAACAGGATAACACTTGGAACAACCATAAATGACTAATGTGGCTTCATTATCCAAAGCAGTGTCTTTGTAGACTACTAATAACTCTAAACAATTTCGTCTAGCCACAAAACTAGTAATTGAGTGCAAGAACAGTTGCTCAAAACACAGCGAGTAGCGAAAGACCTTGCAATACTCTACAGGAAGATCATGAAGTGTTTTTCATCCTGTGTAGGGCTGTAAAAACCATGAAACCACAGAGATCCGAATAAACACTTATTGTGTGTGGTGTTGCAGGGTGTAGTAGTGTGGTGTCTAGTGTATGTGTGATGTGAGTGATGTGTGTGCTGTGTCCTGTGGAGTGTGTGTGTGTTGTGTGTGATGTGTGTGTGGTCTGTGTGTGAGTGGCGTCAGTTTCCTGGGTCATGTGTGTGTTGGTAGTGGGTGTGTCTGTCGTTGTGACGGTGTGTCCTGTGTGTGAGTGTGTGTGTGGGGTGAGTGTGATCTTGTGTGTGGGCCGCGAGATAGTCAAAAAGCAATGTTGGAAATGTTGTATTTTCATTCTTATTGCCTTATTGATAAAAGCATCTGTTAAATGAATAAATGTACTCTGACCAATCAAATTGCGGACTGATATTAGGTTTTAAAATGTTGGATGACACATGTGTGTAGAGCTGATAAAGAACCTTTGTAACCTAAAACGACCACAGATACCGTTGAGGGACGAAGACACCATTTAGCCCGTTCTCACAACCTGATGAACTGTCGCCCTCTTCACTGTTACAACAGCACATAACCATTACAAAAAACACACCTGAAAGTGATTATCAATCTGAAGTGCATCCGCAAGCGAAAAACTCAAGTCACATTCTGTGCTCTGACAATTACTGACCTTCAATTCAACATGAATTAACACACCCACAAAACAGGTGCTTCACTATGAAGGATCAAAATTTTGATACAATGCTTGTCACATACAGGTGAGATGCAGACATGTTATAATTTGAAGTGTGTATAAGGCGTCAGAGGTCAGTATCAGGGACCAACATGCAATCTATGAAACGAGCTTGATATAGACAGTGGCCTCTACAGGTCTCTGTGTTTATCCAATCAGCATCCACGACAATGAGCTCTTTATTGCCAGTGTTTATCCACATACGGGAATTTGTTTTCGTTCACCAATTATTGTATTCAACAGGATTTTAACTTATTAAACAACGATTTTGTAACTGGAACCCCGAGCCTAAATATATATATTAATCTATATATACTAACATATAAAGAAGGCCTAGGAATGTATGATCAGGATGTTTTAAGAGAAAATGCTAACAAAAAAGCCTCACCAAGTCCCGAGCACACATTGTAAATATGTCTCAGCCATGTTCCTATTTCGTTAATCTACCCGTAGGTCATGTTGCATATACACCTATATTGCACTCACCATTCTTTATTTTGTTTTGATGTTTGACTATTTGCAGCGGTGTTTCTGGTTTTTGGCTGTTGTGAGCATAGCCGACTTGCACAAGCGCACTGTTGTCAAAACTATGCTATCATTTTTCTTAATTTCGCAGGTGTATTTTTATTTGCTTGTGTCCCCACCCCCCCACCCCCCCCCCCCAACCCTTTTCAGCACATTGACTCTCTCGGACCACCGGAACATTTCACCTCTAGTTGTCAAAAAGAAAAAGCTTCATTGAACACGGCTGCTGTACAGTTTCATCTACTGTATACACTCTTACTGTCCAGTCACAACTGTCCAGTCCGCAATTATTATAATCAGTTTCTGTTAGAATTACTGTTTCAAGTATCTTGATCCTAACCTACGTTATTACTTTGGTTTAATGCACTGTTGAGATTCACTAGCATATGTCAGTGTTTTTCTGTTCCCCCAGCTGAACAAAAGCACTCAGTGTCATTCTCCACTCCACATCAGGCAGCAGCGGGTGATCCACCACGATTCTGAAAGGGCAGTATAAATATTACCAAATAAAACAAAACTCGTGGTATAGAGCGCAAAATGGTACTTTGGCATGTATATGATACCTATGGCGGTATGGTTTTAGGAGTTGTGGGGTCATTGCCGATCATATCACGCGAAAACTGCGTAACTACTATGCACCCAAACCATGCAGTATCATATGCAGCTCCAAGTCCCGTTTTTGCTATCAATATTACGATTTTCGTAATTTTATTATGACTACCTAGTATAACGCATTTCACATAGAGACCGGGCATTACGAGATTATTCTTTGGTTTCTGAGATATTCCGCGTTCCCCGTTGGCGGAGCATACATGACTTTCATGCAGATTTATAACACAACATAGGCGACGCTTATCGTAAAACTGAAAACGGAATCTCAGTTCCGCTTCATCTCAGAATGTTTAGTGGATTTCATAAAGGTATAAGACCTGTGTCTAAACTATGAGCTTATGTCTAAACTAAATTTGTTTAGGCTACCTTCTTATTGTAGTTTTATTAGTATGTTCGTTTTGTGCAGTCATTCATGACTAAATGATAATGTCAGTCATTCACTTCGTGTATGGATACGCAACCCTTATCTATCGTGCATCCTATATTGATTTCAGTTCGTTGCAGTAGCTTTCTATCTTGCGATGCTAAAACTGGGACTTTATTGGTTGTTATCCGTTATTGAATACAGCACTGCCTGTGACATCTGAAATAAACATGTAGATGTTTGTAAACTATCCTGATGTGATTGTTTTTACGTCTTGTTAACTTGCAATCAAACCACAACTTTTTGTTAATAAACTAACTGAGACTAATAAGCCTATTAGCCTTTTAAGACATCACACAAGATTGAAATAAATGTCTGTACTTTTATCATGTGTTTCACTGTTGTGCTGGATGAAAAGCATTTATGCATCATATCTTCATGCAATTTAACGGTGTTTAAATGGCTTAATAGAGTAAAATCACAGAGTATGAGGATTCAAAAGTTATGCTGATTATGATATTCAACACTGTCCAACATTCACCATCTCTTGTTGTGATTGTCATGCACTAAAATGTAATTTATGCTTTTAATTAGATGTTTTTTTTTTTCATGTTACCAGATAAAACAAAATATAAGTGAAACCAAAATTCCAGATCACCTGAATGATATGAGCTAACAGTCACTGAAGTTAATCTTCAGTTACTTCTTATGGAAGGTTCAAAACTGGTCCCTCTGGCAATGACTGACAATAATGTCCTCAAAAATATCAGTGGCCAAATAAAGTTGTTGTAACCTACTTGTGTTAACCTGTGACATATGTTCTTTGATCATGTGTTGCACTGTGTATACAACATTTTTTTTATAAGTCATAATTTAGGGCTGCACGATTATGACAAAAATCATAATTGTTGGTTATTCCCTTGAAATTGTAATTGCAATTTTATTAATTATGATTATCACAATTTAAATTGAATTATGTTTTTACCATTGTTTGATGCAACTGCATGCTGTATTTTTATATGAAAATAAACAAGCTGAAAACACTCTAACTGAAAAACTTTTAGTGCTTTTCTATAGTATTAAGCTTAAAATGTCAACTATACATCGGATTGGTTTCTTGTTTAAATTATAAAAAAAGTAAAATTATGAATGCCATTATAATGCTATAGCTATTAAAACTAAAATTAAAACAATGGATAAACCCTTAAGATAACATGTAGAAAGGAAAAAATGCATCTTAAGCACACAGAATAACATAAGTGGACTTTGAACAACTAATTGCCGCTTTGAACGATTACATAATTGTGACATCCATAATTGTAATCGCAATTAGAAATTAAATTAATTGTGCAGCCCTAGACATAATGTCTGTCTGTTCTTACGGCTCCCACCTTATGGTCCACTATCATTTGAACTACTGAAACATCTTGAAACTGCACTTATAGCGTTGCGGTCTGTTCAACTCATACACATCACATGCAACTGATTGGAATTGGATACATGACCTTATTTAGCCTTTTCGGGGATATTTGGTATACACGTGTGATAATTTTAAATTCATTATTCAGCTCAGTTCAGTTCAGTGTTGCCTTTACTCATCTGATATTGTTCCTATAGTTTCTTGATCATATTTTCGTGATTATTAAATGTCTGTTGCTAGAGCAAGACAAAGGGAACAGGGGGCTAGGAACCACCACATCATAAGCAGATTACAAAATTTACAACACCCCCCTCTGTAAATCATTAGCTATTTTCGAATTATTAGGATGTGAAGCGTGTCAAATTCACATGATCACATAAAGCTCTATAAACATTTTCTTACCCCACTCTGAAATGAAAATACTCATCATTAGAAGCCAAAAACAGTGTTGGATAATTATCTAATAAACTAATGTCAGAAGTGAAATCATTCTGTATCCAATGGGCTGAGGAGATTTATTAAATACCTGTTAGCATCGTTACGACAAATTGTACATAAGTACCCATTTTACTGGCTTTGTAAGGGTGAGGTTGGAGATGGATGCGATTGCATACAAAGAAATGTTTGACTTCAAACATTCTGGAAAGTTACCTGAGGGTATTTCCAGGAATGCCAAAATAGTTTTCCGCAGAAAAGCTAAAAACTTCATAATACAAAGTGAGTATATGCATATTCTACATCTCAGTTAATTGGTTTTTATAGTATAATGACCAACCTGCTTTTTTTAGATTAAGTTTTGCATTATGTTAGGAGGAAGGAGGGAGGTGCACTGGCCAAAGTAGTCTGCACAAAAGAGAAGGCCAAATACATTTTTATGGAGTTGCACAATAGTGCAATAGGGGCTCACTGTGGCATTCATAAAACCTTGGATGCAGTGAGCAGAATGTTTTATTGGCCAGGAATGTCTGTGGACATTAAAAAATGGGTGAGTGCAATTTCATGTGTTCGTACACTTCTACTTGTATAGTAGCCTACCAATTAAGTAAAGTTAGAAAATAATTTTTTCAGATAACGCATTGTGCAGCTTGCCAGCAAAAACAACGTTCTCTAAAGAACCAAACCCAATATACCCCAATTGAGGTAAGTTTTGTTTGTGTGATAGAAATTTGCAGTTTGTTGCAATGGACTTGAACATGTGAATGTTTTTCAGGTGGCAGAGCCATGGGAGATTGTGGGTATGGACTTGGTGGGAAAGCTCACACCAACAAAAGATGGTTACCAGTACATTTGCGTTATGGTAGACTATTTTACCAAGTGGTGTGAGGCTTTCCCACTGAAGTCTAAAAGGGCAGAGGAGGTAACAGAGTGCATAATTAAACTTTTCTATAAATTCGGTGCCCCTAAAAGGCTACTAACAGATCAAGGCACTGAATTTGTAAACCAGGTTAGTATTAAGTCTTTTTTTTATATTTTAATCCTTGTGATTCTGTTGAAAGAGCTTTTTCTTTTTTCTTTTAATTAAATTCCTGCCCAACTAAAAATAAAACTTGTGTCTTGTATATACAGATCAATCTAGAGGTGTGCCAAACACTGGGCATCAGCAGGAGCTTATGTGCACCATACCACCCGCAAACGAATGGATTGGTAGAGAGGCTTAATGGCACAATTCAGAGGTTAGAAATAATATTTTTTTCAGTTATAACACTTTTGGTAATTGATTAACAGGTCCCTAATGTTTATTTTCTCGTTTTCTTCTCCTTAGAACTTTGAGCAAGCTAGTGGAAAGAAAACCAAGCTCGTGGGCAGATTATTTGGAGGCCACGATGTTTGGCTTGCGAACCAAAAAACAACTGACTACCAAATTTTCTCCTTATTTTTTGCTTTTTGGACGTGAGGCTAGGTATCCATGTGAGGTACCAGACAAATATGAGGTCAGTACATTATTTAAGTAATTTGTTTTCTGCAATTACTTTGTGAATGTAATATGTGCAATTTTTATTCTTAGATCAATGAAAGTGTTGAGGAATTGATAGCAGAGGAGTGCATTTCCGAATGTGTGAAACGGCGGGACCGCCTTTACCAGGTTGTTAAGGAAAATATGGCGCAGGTTCATGCTAAAATTAAAAAAAGAAAGCTACAAGGAAAGGCCAGGATCCTGCAGGTTGGAGACAGAGTATTGCGGCAAAATATAAGAAGTCAGCAAAGAAAGGGAGGCAAGCTTGACCTGGATTATGTTGGCCCATACACGGTTCTAAATGTTGATGACAAAAGCATTGATCTTATTGACGACAATGGAAAAATCTACCCCAAAGTGAACCTTGACCACTTGGTGCACTTCCAAGAAGAACCGCCAACAAAAACTCCAGAAGTCACATATGTCACAACTTCCTTACCCGCCACTATGCCTTCAGTTCCTGTTCTAACACCAGTCACTGTCAAGTGCCCATCTCTTTAAACTCATCTCGCGGTCGCCCATCCTGTTACTTTGCCAATTACACAATTTTTCCTGCATCATTTAACATTGCCCTTCACACTACCTATTGTCTCATTACAGTCCCATACCATGACCCAGCCAGCATCCTCCCTGCCTGCTGCCTCAAAGCCTGTTTCCTTCCTGCCTGCTGCCTCAAAGCCTGCTTCCTCCCTGCCTGCTGCCTCAAAGCCTGTTTCCTTCCTGCCTGCTGCCTCAAAGCCTGTTTCCTTCCTGCCTGCTGCCTCAAAGCCTGTTTCCTTCCTGCCTGCTGCCTCAAAGCCTGTTTCCTTCCTGCCTGCTGCCTCAAAGCCTGCTTCCTCCCTGCCTGCTGCCTCAAAGCCTGTTTCCTCCCTGCCTGCTGCCTCAAAGCCTGTTTCCTCCCTGCCTGCTGCCTCAAAGCCTGTTTCCTCCCTGCCTGCTGCCTCAAAGCCTGCTTCCTCCCTGCCTGCTGCCTCAAAGCCTGTTTCCTCCCTGCCTGCTGCCTCACAGCCTGTTTCCTCCCTGCCTGCTGCCTCAAAGCCTGTTTCCTCCCTGCCTGCTGCCTCAAAGCCTGTTTCCTTCCTGCCTGCTGCCTCAAAGCCTGTTTCCTTCCTGCCTGCTGCCTCAAAGCCTGTTTCCTTCCTGCCTGCTGCCTCAAAGCCTGCTTCCTTCCTGCCTGCTGCCTCAAAGCCTGTTTCCTTCCTGCCTGCTGCCTCAAAGCCTGTTTCCTTCCTGCCTGCTGCCTCAAAGCCTGTTTCCTTCCTGCCTGCTGCCTCAAAGCCTGTTTCCTCCCTGCCTGCTGCCTCACAGCCTGTTTCCTCCCTGCCTGCTGCCTCACAGCCTGTTTCCTTCCTGCCTGCTGCCTCAAAGCCTGTTTCCTCCCTGCCTGCTGCCTCACAGCCTGTTTCCTTCCTGCCTGCTGCCTCAAAGCCTGTTTCCTCCCTGCCTGCTGCCTCACAGCCTGTTTCCTTCCTGCCTGCTGCCTCAAAGCCTGTTTCCTCCCTGCCTGCTGCCTCACAGCCTGTTTCCTTCCTGCCTGCTGCCTCAAAGCCTGTTTCCTTCCTGCCTGCTGCCTCAAAGCCTGCTTCCTCCCTGCCTGCTTCCTCAAAGCCTGCTTCCTCCCTGCCTGCTGCCTCAAAGCCTGTTTCCTCCCTGCCTGCTGCCTCAAAGCCTGTTTCCTCCCTGCCTGCTGCCTCAAAGCCTGTTTCCTCCCTGCCTGCTGCCTCAAAGCCTGTTTCCTCCCTGCCTGCTGCCTCAAAGCCTGTTTCCTCCCTGCCTGCTGCCTCAAAGCCTGTTTCCTTCCTGCCTGCTGCCTCAAAGCCTGTTTCCTTCCTGCCTGCTGCCTCAAAGCCTGTTTCCTCCCTGCCTGCTGCCTCAAAGCCTGCTTCCTTCCTGCCTGCTGCCTCAAAGCCTGCTTCCTTCCTGCCTGCTGCCTCAAAGCCTGTTTCCTCCCTGCCTGCTGCCTCACAGCCTGTTTCCTCCCTGCCTGCTGCCTCAAAGCCTGCTTCCTCCCTGCCTGCTGCCTCAAAGCCTGTTTCCTTCCTGCCTGCTGCCTCAAAGCCTGTTTCCTTCCTGCCTGCTGCCTCAAAGCCTGTTTCCTTCCTGCCTGCTGCCTCAAAGCCTGTTTCCTTCCTGCCTGCTGCCTCAAAGCCTGTTTCCTTCCTGCCTGCTGCCTCAAAGCCTGTTTCCTCCCTGCCTGCTGCCTCAAAGCCTGCTTCCTCCCTGCCTGCTGCCTCAAAGCCTGTTTCCTCCCTGCCTGCTGCCTCAAAGCCTGTTTCCTTCCTGCCTGCTGCCTCAAAGCCTGTTTCCTCCCTGCCTGCTGCCTCACAGCCTGTTTCCTCCCTGCCTGCTGCCTCAAAGCCTGTTTCCTTCCTGCCTGCTGCCTCAAAGCCTGTTTCCTCCCTGCCTGCTGCCTCAAAGCCTGTTTCCTCCCTGCCTGCTGCCTCAAAGCCTGCTTCCTCCCTGCCTGCTTCCTCAAAGCCTGCTTCCTCCCTGCCTGCTGCCTCAAAGCCTGTTTCCTTCCTGCCTGCTGCCTCAAAGCCTGTTTCCTTCCTGCCTGCTGCCTCAAAGCCTGTTTCCTTCCTGCCTGCTGCCTCAAAGCCTGTTTCCTTCCTGCCTGCTGCCTCAAAGCCTGTTTCCTTCCTGCCTGCTGCCTCAAAGCCTGTTTCCTTCCTGCCTGCTGCCTCAAAGCCTGCTTCCTCCCTGCCTGCTGCCTCAAAGCCTGTTTCCTCCCTGCCTGCTGCCTCAAAGCCTGCTTCCTCCCTGCCTGCTGCCTCAAAGCCTGCTTCCTCCCTGCCTGCTGCCTCACAGCCTGTTTCCTCCCTGCCTGCTGCCTCAAAGCCTGCTTCCTTCCTGCCTGCTGCCTCAAAGCCTGTTTCCTTCCTGCCTGCTGCCTCAAAGCCTGTTTCCTTCCTGCCTGCTGCCTCAAAGCCTGTTTCCTCCCTGCCTGCTGCCTCACAGCCTGCTTCCTTCCTGCCTGCTGCCTCAAAGCCTGCTTCCTCCCTGCCTGCTGCCTCAAAGCCTGCTTCCTCCCTGCCTGCTGCCTCAAAGCCTGCTTCCTCCCTGCCTGCTGCCTCAAAGCCTGCTTCCTCCCTGCCTGCTGCCTCAAAGCCTGTTTCCTCCCTGCCTGCTGCCTCAAAGCCTGCTTCCTCCCTGCCTGCTGCCTCAAAGCCTGCTTCCTCCCTGCCTGCTGCCTCAAAGCCTGCTTCCTCCCTGCCTGCTGCCTCCCAGCTTACTTGTATGTAGCCTCCTTTAAATTTTCAAAACTAATTTGAATAAAAAATTTAACATTGCCTCTTTGTGTTTGTTTAGTGTTACATGACATCTGGGCAGGTAAAATTGGAGGACGAATCTGGAGCAAAATAGGTCCATTCAAATTCTTTTCTATGGATCTCGAGCGCCTCAGGCCTGGAGAGGAGCTTGAAAGTGAGGTTGGTTGCTTCCATTTGAGCATCATAATACTGACATTATCACATTGGGGTAAAATTGTGGATATTTATTTTTTCTGTTGCAGGTTATCAATGCATACCTTGCTTGTCTTGCAAAAAGTTATGCAGGGCATGCATTTGTCATTGATTCCTTCCAAATGACAAAAATGTGGAATGGCAAGGCTTGTTTAATGAAAAGGGTAAAACTGTATACCAATCCTGATAAAATGAGAACCATAAGTATATTATGTTTCTTGGTGTATTGATCTTGTAATCACTTGTATGCCCATATAGACAGATCTACAAAAATATGATTTGCTGCTGGGGTCTGTAAATGAGACTCACCACTGGACACTCCTGGTTTGCTTCATTCCCTGACTTCTATTCATTTTTTTTCTTGTACCTTGTAAACTTGTAAACTTGTAAATCTCTTTGTAGTTGATATATCCTCAACAAGGAAGGATTATTTATATGAACTCCCTTGGTGAAGGCAGCAATAAATTGGTTCACTGCTGTAAGGCTGTGAGGTGGGAGTAATAAACTACGTGTGATGAACCTGATAAAGGTTTTTTTTTATTTATTCTCTCTTTTTCTCTTTCTCTCAAAGGGATTTCATGGACCACAAGGGATTTCAGGGCACTACATGGGAATGTGTGACTTTACCACACAATTTACAGCCAGACAGCAATTCATGTGGAGTGTTTGTGTGCAAAGTATGTAGCTGTAATAAATTAAGCAGTTTTTTGCCTTATTTTCATTGTGTTTTCATTTCTCTCTCTTTTTTTTAAAGTTTGCAGAAGCCATTTTAACAGGAGGAAACCTGAACTTCCCATGTGATCCTGAAAACATTGCGGTCATGCGTGAGGACATTGGCCAGCGCCTCCTAAATGAATCGGGTAAATTCTTTAAATTTGAATTTATGGATGCATGTCATGACTATGTATAATATCTTGAGTTTTTTTTTTCTTCTTTTCCATAGAAGACCTAAGTGACTCATGCTTGGCCTGTGGTAATGAATATCCTTATACAGAAGACAAAGTGGACACTTGGGTATGTTTAGCTGAGGCCATGATTTAATTTCTGTATATAAAAGTTCGATTTAAAGTTTTATTAATCCATGATCTCAATCTTTCTCAGATTGAATGTGACCGCTGCAGTGGTTGGTACCACTGGGACTGCATGAGCAGGCCAAGTATAGAGGCAGTCTTCATTTGTCCAGGGTGCCAAGGACCTTTCTAGTGCATAATGTGCATGGCTTTTATTTTTTAATTTTTTTTATTTAATGTGGGCCTCAACATTTTGAGAGATTTTTACAGCTTTGTTCAAGATGAACTACTGTAAATAAAATTATTTTGTCACCACCAAACTGGTTGTTGAATCTATTTCATAAAAGGCTGTGATTTCTTTTTCTACTTTACAGCAGATGTACCAAAAAAATCTATATTTTTACTTTCTATTTCAATACTTATTGTAGACAAACTACTGCAACACCTTTACATGGTAATTTGCTTTATTCAAATGCTTTTCATCCAGCACATCAGTGAAACACATGATAAAAGTACAGACATTTATTTCAATCTTGTGTGATGTCTTAAAAGGCTAATAGGCTTATTAGTCTCAGTTAGTTTATTAACAAAAAGTTGCGGTTTGATTGCAAGTTAACAAGACGTAAAAACAATCACATCAGGATAGTTTACAAACATCTACATGTTTATTTCAGATGTCACAGGCAGTGCTGTATTCAATAACGTATAACAACCAATAAAGTCCCAGTTTTAAAGCATCGCAAGATAGAAAGCTACCGCAACGAACTGAAATCAATATAGGATGAACGATAGATAAGGGTTGCGTACACGAAGTGAATGACTGACATTTTCATTTAGTCATGAATGACTGCACAAAACGAACATACTAATAAAACTACAATAAGAAGGTAGCCTAAACAAATTTAGTTTAGACATAAGCTCATAGTTTAGACACAGGTCTTATACCTTTATGAAATCCACTAAAACCGTCAGAGAACGTGAGGCGGACTTATCCTGTAGTTTAGTCCGATGGCAAGACGCGCATGTCTGGTTAATCTCTCATGAATAGTCATAGTTTCTCCGCCCACGGAAACCGAATATCGGTAAGATCGCATGAATATTCCATGTTATGCTTCCGCCCACGAAACGAATCTCTCGATAACCACAAATCTCGTACACCGTCACACTTACTAACTACGCCCACGGTGAGTCTATCTAGAGCTAGCTTCGTTTCTGTATAAACCTAATGTCTTGAGTAACACAAAGCGTTCCCCTGCTCTGTCCCGGTGAGTTCACCCTCCCTGCTTCAGACAATGGGAAGGGCTGGAAAAAGCCAACAAAACAAGTCTCTATAGTTCATTACGGCGATTTCATGGCGCCATTGGCCGAACAGGCTTTTTTGATCGTGTACGCCTTGGGAATCAAAACATGAACTTTTAAAGTTATTATTGTTCGAGCTGATTTCTTTAAGGTCGTGTTTTTTTTTTTTTCGATTTTAACTTTAAAGTGAAAGCGAAAGATGAATATTTTCATATTTTGAACACTCGGACTTCCGTCACCCGGAGATTGTGCTGCACAGAACAGCCATGACCTTCGTCCGCGTTAGAATCAATAGAAAAAACATCAATATTACCGTGGCGTCCTCATGTGACGAATTTGCGGATTTGCACCATTAGAGAGCTGAGAGACGAGCCTACATTGTTCTTTCCTCAGTAAAACGGTTAGGTTGAAAGTTTTCTTATTAGCCTTCACATTTAATGGATTTGAAATAAAAAGGTGCATTTTTTATCTATCTAAGCTGTGTAAGTTTGGTTAACTTTAAGTAGCTGTTTCAGAGTGAAACGAAACCGGTCCTTCATCACTTTGGTTTTTAATCAGAAGATTGTTCCTCGAGCAGCCGCAGAAGGGCCATTTCATGTCCGCGGTCGGGTTAATAAAAAATGAGGTTCAAACATTATCAGTGGCGTCCTCAAAGAAGAATTTGAGCCAGTTTCACCATATAGGAGCTGAAGAGAAGAGCATTGAGTTTGTTCCTTCATTAAACGGTAGGTTGAAAAGTTTTCTTTTAGCCTTCACCTTTCATGATTTTGAAATAGAAGGGTACATTTTATTGATAAAAAAAAAAAAAAAAAAAAAAAACAAAAATTAATCTGTGTATGTTTGGGTTTTGACTTTTCTTGTCAATCCAGAAAGACGTAGTGATGGTTTATTCAAAATGACTTAAACGATCAGACATTTAAATCCGGCGCATTGAAATCGTCGGTGCTGATAATCGTGCTCAGATGCCTTGTTGAAGGAGAAGGTCTGACTCTTTAACAATTTTCTTTACAACTTTTTTATTAATTTGGGTATTGTAGGCGTATATTTCTTCATCTGTTTACATGAACACTTGGGTCTCATACATTTTGTAATGTACTCAATTTCTGTCGCCATCAAATATTTTCTAAATCATTTCATGTAACTGTAACATATAGGTGTGAATGTATTTATCTATTGCTTGCTCTCCATTTAAGCATAACAAATATGATATTTACAAAAGAACACTTTACAAAAGTATATTTTTCTAAAAACGGCATATTATATTTTTTTAGAGGATAATTTTTCAATGTAGCCTATTTGATAATATTTCAGAAAAACAGCCCTTGTTAATGTCTATAACTGGTTACTGCCTTGGCTCACATATTTTAAAGGCTTGTTTCAGTGTCTGGTATCAGTTTAACTCTCATTCTTCTATTCCCTGTGAATGTAGGTCCACCTAAATCTAGAGGAAACAAATCTTTTGGGAAAGTCACTGAAACCGTGGGGTTCTTAGGTGTGTATTATGTCCAAATACATGAGTTGAATGCATACAGCCAAACTGAATATTTAGTGCTTTAGTTTATGCCAAAGTCAAGATGAACGTACCTGGCAGGGGAGACACCATGATCAAGAATCATCTATGATTTCTGAGAGATGTGCAGAAATACCTACATGGCAGATTTCATTTGTGCTCATTTTATTAAGAGTTTACACCAGTTTACTTTACACACTCATTGCGTTGTGATTTTATAGGTTTATGTATAATATCGTGTTATCCCCTGGCTCACCTGTTATCCAGCAAACACGAGGGGTGACTGTGTCTGCTGATTATTCTTCAGGCACATCCCTAACCACAGATGAAGAACTCCACTAGTAATTAGTACCTAAAAAGTCTATACTGGTACCTTACATTAATACCTGAAGTGTACATGTTAGTATCTAAAAGGTACAAAAGTGTAACTTTTGAAAAGGTACCACCCCACTGACTGCTTTTGTACCTTTTTTCCTGAGAGTGTATACAACTTGCTAAGTATGTCAGACAGAGCAGATGTGACATGGCACAAGAAGTGTGTTTCAGCTGTTTCTGAATGTTTGATGGTCTCCATTTCAGATGCGTTGAGCCCTTGGCAGCTCATTTGCCCAGAGTGGAGCAGAGAAGGGGAAGATTCAAGAAAGCGACTCAGTGTCTCAATATAAAGGAGCAACCAAACCCTGTTCAGACACTGACCGTGAGTGGCGGGAGGAGTTTATTTATGTGTTTGTATTTTTACATAAATACAGTTTAGTTATGAACTAACCAAGTAATAGTCTTGTAACTGCAGCTTTTTAAGACTCTTCTTGTGTCAGATCTCTTTCAGCTTATTAAGATGCTTATTCTCCTTCCTTTTTACTTCTATTATTTTCCATTTTTTACTTGTACTGTTTTTTTACTTAAGCAGTCATTGACTAAACTTCCTATCTTTTATGATTCTACTTGCATCTAATCT
>JADLZN010000096.1:0-37561 GCA_018155175.1 Sinocyclocheilus anophthalmus
TCCCCCTTCTCCCCTGCCCTCCCTCCCTGCTTTTTCTGCGCCCCCCCTTCCTGGCCTCTGTCGCTGCCTGCTTCCCTCCCTTTTTTCGTTTTCTCTCCGCCCTCCTCTGTTCCGCTTGCCCCGCACCTGCACTGCACTCATTTTCCCTTGCCATTCTGTGCGGCCATATTACGTTTTCTTCTCCTCCTCTCTCGTCAACGGGCTGTGTAACCTAGCCCGCGAGTTCACACATCTATTTTTTGACCCCCCGTCGGAGAAAAATACTGTAGCAGGCAGACATCACTGTTCCCGATGCCGCCATATAGAACAAATCCATCTTTATCTTTATATGATGTGTCTAAGGGAATGGCATCTATGCACCTTTTCCGAACTATTGTGGTATTTACTACTTTCATTTTGGTCTCCGCATGATGCCTTTAAATAGTGTTAATGTTTTCACACACACGCAGCGCTGCTGGTTTACATCTGTAACCAGGAACCGCGGTATCACTTAACCATAAGCGCTGTCTGCTGTCCAGAGAGGTGATATCTGGGCGCTCATGCAGCCCCACCGTTTTTTTTCGTGCAGATGTTTTATGTAGCATATTTTCACAAAGCTAAGGTCAGACCATTCTTTTTTTGCTTCAATTTGGAATTATGCACCGACTATAAATCAACCTTTGCGCCTTTTTTTTTTTAGTCAGGATAAAATGCATTGGTGGCCCTCTAAGTTTCAAATGGCTATGAAAAGTATATGTGGCAGACACAGAGTGAAGAATAATAACAATGTTTATTTATCTGGGATTGTCACATTCTTACCTAACATCTCAACATAAAACCTCAAGCATATTTCAATTCGATTCTTGGCTATAGTCTAGATGTAATTAGCATTACTTTAATTTGGTTCCTTGTCTATTACTGGCGTCACTTGTCTTTAATGTTTAACTTTATATTTAGTTTATTTTGGCTCGTGGATTTTTTGCTGTTGTATCTAAATTGAAATCGAGAATTGTACAATTTAATTCGTATATAAAATATTGGTGTCATATAAGCTTATATATTAGAATACAAGATAACAGATCAAAAACAATGATAACAGCAACTTTTTTTTTTTGTGGCAGGGCCAGTGAAAATGTTGGCAGGGCAAGTAATAATTTGAACCACTGGCCCGACTGGGCCAGTAGAAAAAATCCGTAGCGTTGATCCCTGCTTGCTTAAGAGCATTGGTATATCTGCAGGAACAACTTCTGTCTCTATTTTGCATCTGGTATGTCCTATCTTAGCTGGAATGGTAACTTTGCTTGTGGAGTGAACAACTTTGCCATCACCAAATCTGAAAGGTCTTGCACTTTGTTTGTCATCTATTTTCAGTAACTCACTCTGTGGCAGCCCACTTGTATAATCCTCTAGCCATTTTTCTCCACACACAGTTCTCGTGCAGGCTGTGTCAATCACAGCTGATCCTAAAGCCTCCACCATGAAGATTTCTGTGTTAGACAAGGATTCATTTGGAAACAAAGTGATGTTACATTCTTCAACATCATCTTTTAGTCCTTCTTCTTTTGTCAGTCTTACATGTTCCTTTTTGTTTGGACAGTCCTTTGCCCAGTGATAATTGCTTTGGCAAATTGCACATTTCGTTCTTCTCCCATATTTATCAAGGGGGTTTGTGCCTTGAGCCACGGTTTGGGGTTGTTGTAGTAGGCAGTGTCACTATCTGCGCTCTGCAGTGCACTGCCGCCCTCTCGTGGTGAAGTAACGTTATCTCCAAAAATTATTTTCAAGGCTGATTTCATATCAGTGAAAGAGCAGTGATTAGGGCAAGCTGTAAGCGCTAACTGTTTATCTTTAACGGTAAGTCCGGCAGTATAGAGTATCTTGAAGGCTAGTACAGCATTGGGAGCTCCATTTTGAACTTACGTAGCCTGTTGTATCGATGTTCGAACTCGACGACGTATTCCACCATAGAAACACCACTTTCTCTTGTGATTCGGTCAAACTCCGTGTACGCCTCGTACTGTCGATCTTTTTCTTCTTTTAAAATCACAGTCCAATTTCGCTATAAGTGTTTGCATTCCAGTGTCAGCATTTAAATACTCAGCGCAAATTTCCAGTGCACTGTCCCTTGCTCTGCCCGTTAGTGACAAGGTAACTGCCAAGGCTTGTTTCTTTCCGTCCAGGTCGGTGACACGTCTCCAAATTTCAACCTAATTTTTCCAACTTTCGTACGCCGTCTGCTCATCAAACAGTGGGGGATTTTTGTAATTTCCAGCAGCAACCATCCTCTGCTACCAATGTTGACTCAATAACCAGAACTGTTCTTAGCAATAACACTCTTTACTGCTCAAACACGTTAAACCACAGCAGCTCCGTATACAGGACTGAACTTAACAACAAAAAAAAAGCCCCGCCTAACCCAAAATGGTGGGGGTGGTGTTTTTAATATGCTTTTAGATAAACCATGTGCCAATCCATTTATCAACACCATTGCTGAATATTTTCACCTTAAAACTGTAGTTTCCCAAAGGCAGTCACAGAAATGCGGTTTGAAACAGCCTTTGTATTTTGAGCTACGTCCCCCCCCCCCCCCCCCCCCCACAAAACTCATTAACCTTCGCTTACAAGGAACGAGTGATCCTCACCGCTTAGCATATCATTACATGTTAGCAGGCAAACAATCGTTGGGTGCTAGGGGGTAATGGTGGCAGCCAGGTTAATCCGGTAACAGTTATATTTTTTCTGTATATGTTTACACAACCCTGGTGTAATAGCGTGCGTGTAATAACACACGGTTTACACATACAGTTCAGAGACCTACACTGAGGCTCGTCAGTCTGGCTGCGTGTGACTGAGTGGAAGCGAGGCGAGTGTATACAGGAGGTTATTCATAGCCCGCGCGAATACTGCAACAAAATGTTGTGTGGCAAGAATTGGTGGAGTAGTGGGGGGAATACAAATTCAAGGCTGTGTTTTAACAGGGCATGAAGTGACTGTTAGTGTAGCGTGACCACAAGTTCATACAAAAGCAGAGATTAGATATGCGGTGTTGCATTTCATTGGTTGAAGATAGAGTCTGTGCAAGGGATGAAGGCTGATAGACCAGAAGGATATAGAAAGACAAAAATGTAAGTGGATAGGAAACGACACAGAGGAAACTGCGGCAACAGCCGTGTCTGTACATGAGTGCAGGAAGCTGACGATCCGTACTTAGACCAACAGAACACCAGTCCAGACAAACGGTGTAACACACATAAACAATGTTGAGCCGCAAAGACAAATACGTTAGACCATAAAGCACACCCAGAAGAACTGGCGGGAAAACATGGGAATGAAGTAAGCAAGCTGAGGATCGCAAGGCCCAAACACGGCTGGTGCATGACCGAAAGAGTGGAGATGGGTCGACGGCAGGAGGGGCACCTCCCCGGGGTGGCGAGAAGCGGACATTGGAAAGACCGAACGGACCCACAAAAAAACAGGGCGGGGAAGGAAAGGAAGGCAGGGGAGAAGTAGCCCAAACGCGTGAGGAGCGGTTCAGGGCCTAAATTGTGTGACAATAGGATAGTTTAGCAATGTTAGCCCACGACGAACACAAATATCGGGTCAAAGTATGCGAATGATCCTATGCTGTCCAACGAGTTAATTCACAAAAACCAATGAGCGGTAGCAATAGTGTCAACAGGACAAGACTTAAGAGACAATATGGAAAGAATACAAAAAAGCAGACGTCAACATGGACTGTGGCTCAACTATGCTGTCCAAACGGAGGCTGGGAAAGGGAATTAATGACGATGAGATCGGAAAAGAGGCCAGCACAACGGTCTTTGTGGTTGTGAAGAATCTGCCGCCATTGCCAGAAACTAGAAGCGGGAGACAAAAAAGCCAAAAAGCCAAAAGCCGCAAAAGGAATCAATCAACCTAAAATGGATTGGGGGACCGGATCCGTGCGGAACTTGAAGAATCCACCATGACCAGGCAATCTGCCAGCGGCAGTTGGGAAAGCGCGTATTCCTGGAAGTCCCCCCCGCCCCCCTAATACGGATACGTCCCGAAGGCAGACATCGGAGCGCTGGACGCGCGGTGGGGCGAAAGCGGACGGCACACACCAACGGAGGTACTGCCCGAAGCCGGGAGGCTTCTGCGCCTGTGCAGCGAAAATAACGACACACCTGACACATGAGTCAACCACCATGAGAAAGAGCCTAAAGACTGCAAAGAGTGCGAGCACAGGGGTACTAGAGTTTACAGTTTTCTTCGCTTGTGCCACCCATGGCAGGCATGCCCCACACTTTGAGAACCAATGCACTAAACAAAACAAACCATACTAAGCTCAGGGGGCTAAAAACATTTTCACACAGCTTTTGAAATGGACAAGAGGCCATTTGACCTCAGTTTGGGTTTGCTGAAAATTGTTTTCATTTAACCAAAACTGTAAACAAACTAAACCTTCAATAGAGAACTGGATTGCTAATGACATCATAAAAGTGAAGCCACTGCGCCCCCATATTGGTATTCTGACACATTCAATTGAATTCATAGGAAATCGTACGATTTTAATGAGAAAACAACACTTATCAAGTCAGCATTTTTATATCTGAGGTCTCCCTGTTCATTCTTAAAATGCCAACTAATGTAAATGGTTATTTGTTTAATGTCAGGAATTTTCCCTGCCTATTAAAAAGTTACATTCATATACATTACAGTAGCTGTGTACATTGATGAACATGAACGAACATCGGACGGACTGATCCTCACCTTATGTCGTACAAATGTCTATTTTGATATGTTCTCAATCAGGAAATAAAATTTACCATACACTTATCCTCAAACATAAGCCTGGCTGACTGATACACTCAAATCGGGTGATTTTAGGTCAAGGTTTTGGCTGTCATCATGATGATTGATAGGCTTGTCAGGTCTGCCCCGAAGATTTGTGGATTAGCCTAACAGTCTAGAGTAATGAAATATGAGCTCGTTGCTAATGTATACGACCAAAGAGTTACAAAATACGGAAACTCAACATTACGCGTATTTGCTGCGGAATTTCCGTGCAAAAGTTACCCCCCCTCCCCCTGCACTGCATGGTTCACAACCCTTCCTGTAGCCTGAGTGATATCAGATGGATAGCCTGGTCTTCAAAGTTCAAACGGAAGATGTATAATTCCGTGTCATCACCCATAGAGGTCTAAACTATCTAGTGGGCCTGGTAACAAATGTAAAATTGACCCACTTATGCTGCAATTCATGGATGCTTTCCCACCAGGTCCTTCAAACAGAAGGGGAAGGTGCAAAAACAAAAAACATGGCAAAGAAGGGGAGAGGGGTAGGGCCAGTCATGTGACCGAAAACTATGAATTGTTGCCTCTAAATTTGATAATGCTCAACACCATTGGTTCGAAGATCTGTCAATGCTTTGTAAAGACTTTTTACCATGCCAGTAAAGCTACTGGAATATCAATTTACCATTGGCTGATGCCCAGCAGATTTTTTCAACCAAGATCCATCTCGTACCACAGAACGATCTCTGTTCATGTATGGTAAAACACTCAATTCTAACACTTTTAAAATATGCCCTGGTCACATTGAGCCATCCAGTGTTGCGTTTTAGTGCTAAGTATATCCTTAAGTATGTGTAGCAGATCACGAGCATGTTATGGCTGAGATATAGAAGTTGCTGTGTTGCTTTCTCTGTGTCCAGATTTGATTACAATAATAATAACTGACACTTCAAATCAACATTTAAATTTCAACTTTTACTAAATGTTTTACACCCTGATATTGCAGAAGATAAATGGTGCATAATTTTTTCGTAAAATTAATATTCAATATAATATTATTCGTTTATATTTTGTAAAATCCCCTTAAAATAATAAAAATAAAGAAAAAAAAATATTGAGCTAAAATCACAAAAGCACAAATATATATTTGTTCTCATATAACTCTGTCTTTATTCATTTGTATGTTCATCTATAAGTGTTTGGGTTGTTTAATATTAGGATTTTGTTTAAAAGTTTGTAAGTGTTTTGTCTTGTTTTCTCATTAGATTTTGTTGTTGTTGCTAGGAAACATTGTTTCACTTACTGTGTTTCAGCACTGGACACAAACAGTGCTACTGACACTCTTTGCTACACTCTAACATCTTGCTTAGACAACTTTTCCCCACTTTCATCCAGACCAGCACGCACTACACCCTCTGCCCCCAGGCTGACCCATGTTCTCCGTGAATCAAAAATCAAAAAACTCTACCGACCTTAGTGTGTATCAGTCACTCCTCTCTTCCTTCTCTGCAAATGTCTCCCCTATGCTAAAACAACATACTACTAGTACCCCAATTGAACACTTTCTGAAATCTTCGCACTACTTTTCAAAACTTTCTCTTCTCATGTCTTGGAGACTTGCCCCTCCACCCCTCCTTCATCTAGGCTTAGCACAGCTACACACTACTTTTGCCAATTATTTACTCACTCAGACAAGTTAAAAACAGAGAACCATCAGTGACCATCCCCACACCACAAACTGATGATAATTTCATAACGACAAATAATAAACACAGACATCTCTCTCCTCCTACCTCCTCTACTTCGCACGTCTCAGAGACGACTTTGTCCAACGGAATCCCCTTTCCAGTGCTCCGGACACTTGTCCACTTGATCCGATCCCACTCCACATCCTTCAGGGCCATTTCCTTGGCTGTCAGTCCATACCTCGGCTTACTCCACGAGTTATTAACACCGCCGTCACACTGGTACAATTTCCCACACATTTAAGCAGGTACGGTAACCACTGCTACTTAATAAGAAACCACTCTCTATCCAGCACTTTTAGAAAACTGCAGACCAGTATCCCCTGCTTCGTGTACAGTTGACAAAGTACAATGTGGCGAGTTGTATTAAACGCAACGGCTGTTTCTTGCACAGAGACACCCGCCGTGTACAGCAACCAATCTGGCTACAAATAGCGGGTCCTCAACTGAGACTGGCCCTGCTCGTGTTACTGAGCCCTGGACGGGCAAGAATTGTCCAAATCCGCTTACTCATATCTGCTGGATCTGTCCTGCTGCTTTTGTACATTAAACCACCAGATCGGGATCATGGTCCATCTCGCAGGGGTACGGGGGGGGCGACGGCACGTAACCCGTGGGTCAAAGTCCACTACCTCATCATGGGTGTATTGTCCTTCGGCAGGGTGTACTTGGCATGGTATAGTGTTCAGAGTGTCGGAGTCGGGGTCAGCCTTCGTTCCTGCGCCAAATCGTCACGTCTCAGTGGACCCTCGCGGCGCCGATGTGCTACAGGTCTCATTGATGGAAGTCTGTCCATACAGAATGCAGGCGTTTACAATTATGCAAATCTTGCGTATGCTGCTGACACGCAACTCTACGTCCTCAGTTCACCGAATGCTCCGACGGTAGCTTCTGATTGCAGCTGTTTGCGAGACCTTTCCTGCTCGGAGAAGAATCATACCTTTCAGCTCAACCTTACCAAGACAGACTGCTTGGTGGTTTCCAGCAAACCCAGCATGGAAATCCACTGCGTCTAACAGCGGGTTCTCAACTATATCCGTCCAGACACCCAGAAACCGAGAGTTTGTGATCGATATCATTAAGCGTCACAGACCATATTACGACAACGGCCGGTCCTGCAGATTTTGCCTTATACAACATTAGAAAGATTAGACTCTTCCTGTCGGAGCAAGCCACACAACTTCTTGTCCAAGCTCTTGTTATCTCCAGATTGGATTATTGTAATGCTCCCTTGGCAGGCCTTCCCGCATGCACTATCAAGCCTCTGCAACTGATCCAGAATGGCAGCAGCGAGATTGGTCTTTAACGAGCCGAAAAAGCTCATGTTACACCTCTCTTCATCAGTTTACACTGGCTATGTAGCTGCTCGCATCAAATTCAAGATACTGATGTTTGCCTACTAGACAACAACTGGCGCTGCACCAATATACCTAAACTCGCTAGTTCAAACTTATGCGCCCTCCAGAAGCTTGCGTTCTGCAAGTGAACAACGCCTTGTTGTGCCGTCCCAAAGAGGCACAAAATCTCTCTCACTGACCTTTTCCTGGACTGTGCCCAGCTGGTGGAATGACCTCCCGATCTCAATTCGAACAGCCTAGTCTTTAGCCATTTTCAAAAAACATCTAAAGACATCTTTTTCGCCAGCACCTGACCAACTAATTCTAGCACTTACCTATTCTATGCTATTAAAAAAAAAAAACTAGCTACGTGTACTGTGCTAGACTAACTGAGACTTGTCATGGCACTTGTATACTGTTGTTGTTCTCTCGTTGGTCTGATTGCTTTTATTGTTCTCATTTGTAAGTCGCTTTGGATAAAAGCATCTGCTAAATGATTAAATGTAAATGTAAAATCCCCCACTCCCCACCCTTCAACATCAAGCCCCGCCCCCCCAGATAAAATATGATCCCGCGGCTATGGGTAGGTCTCTGACTAAATACTAATACCTAGTGGTATAGCAATAGCAAAAGTAATAGGTCAGTATTATTAAAATTGCAGACAAAGATTTTGGATAACTATAGGTTGGCTTGTATGTTTTGCGAATGGTGTAGGATGGCCTGTCCTTATTTTCGTATTCATACTGCCTCCCAAAACTGCTAGCGGCGCCCCGGGTAGAAGGCGAGCTCAAAACACGTTCATGGCTCACACCGATGGCAGTTTGCGGTGAACGCAACGCAATCCGTCATTAATGATCAGTGAACCAAACTCAGACTCCGATCAATCAGTTTGAACCAAGAGATCATACCCGATGGAGGCTGGATGAGGCCCCTGAGGAGGGCAAAGAGGTGGATGTGTAAGAGGGTAGTGTACCGGCTCAGTCCAATGGGGCTGTGTGGAGAAGAATTATCCTAGGCTGTTCGTAAAGATTTGGCCATGGGCGGCAAGCTGCTACCACACCCACACCGCTTATACCGGCATGCTGCCAAAAGGGAATTCCCAGGTTCATGCCTTCGCTAGGGCACTTGATACTGCAGGAGTAAAAAAAAAAAGGGGAAAGAGCGCACAAATGAAAACCTTGCCACATCTCTACGACAATTCTAAATCTATTCATCTCATACTCTATTCATTCAATTCCTTCCCTAAGCAAGGGATCCATTTTTTGAAATCCAGATACTCAATTTTCTGCACACGTCCCACATCATCTTGTGTGTACCTTCAAAGGGCCAACTGATCATGTGTCAGACCAATTTCATCGCTCATCATCAGGGGCATTCCTAAGGCTTGTATCATTATACACACACGTCCCCCCCATAGAATTTCTCAAAGATACAAAAAACATCACCAAGTATTCAATTACATGGGAGAAGTCTTTATTTCTAATTAATTTTAATTAATCATCTGTACGTAACAAACATGTAAACATTTAAAACGTTTCTATTTGAAAAATGGCATGGTGTATTGATACAATAACTAAGTATTTAATACCTTGGACGCTGTTTTAGAATAATATTTTTTAAAGCAACTTTCTCCGACCTGCATACCACACTAGAACTATAATGTCCCTTTGATCATAATCACTCTGAACCTCTCCAACTGCTCCCGGGCCACCGTGCTCGCAGCATATAATGCGTGCCTCCTTGCTCCTGGTGTGTGTTCATGATGTGTGTGTGCCTTTGGATGGGTAAATGCAGGAGCACTAATTCCAATGTATGGTCACCATACTTGACCACGTCAACGTCACTTTTAAAAAAAAAACAATTTTATTGTTTTTTTTTATTAAGATCTTGTATTTTGAAAAAGACAAAGATATAACCATTACATTCCTACGTCCATAGATGTACCACAAATTTGACACTTCAGGCCTGCATATTAATGTACTTGTTTTGTTTTGTTTTTTCAACTTGATTTGATTATAATTAGTTGATATTACCTAGACATAAAACCCAATATTACGTGTTGTTGATTTAAATATTTTATACGATCAGCTTTATTCATTAGAGGGAGGGGGGGGGGGGTCGTAGCTGCATGTTTTATGTAAATGCAACAAGTGACAGTCAGATTGGCGATTTAAAACATGCAAATTTTCTACAAAATTACCTATGGTTACCCGAGGGCTACGAATATATTTGCGTTATTACTCAATAGTTTCTATACCCCCTCTGAGGGACATATACCTACTATACAAGCAGATGCTTCTAAATAGCCAACTGACATAATCAAAACAAACATAAAAGTAGGTTTGCTTTGACATTTTTTACTTACCCGTCCCCGATGCACTCTCCACCGATAGTGCAAATGGCGCAACAAACCTGAGGAGCCAAAGGCACCGAGTGCAGATCCCAGCCCAACACCTAGAGATCCACCGGTGCTGCTGAAACCCAGAGAGGTGCTAGGAGGTGCAGCGCTTGTATGAGAGAATAGCGAGCTGCTCTGGGAGCTGGGAGCCACTGAACCAGAGCCATAGAAGGAGTTGGAGGGCAGGCCACTAGAGGGTGGAGGTGGTTGCTGCTGAGGTTGAGGCTGCTGGGGCTGTTGGCAGCCCATGGACCGGTACAGACCGTTAGCAGGACCAGACATGCTGTTAGCAGAGCCTGATGCAGATGCAGCAGCAGCTAGACAGAGGATGGAAAGTAGTAAAAGAAGGAGGAAAGAAAGTAATAAAATGAAAAAGTAAATCAGTTTGGTCAATAGAATAAAAATAAACAAATACATTATTAAATACAAAGTCCTGAAAAGGTTTTCTGTTTAAAGAGAAGGCAAAACAAGCATATTCACCAGCTTGTGCAGCTGCTGGGTTGATGAGGAGAGGGGTTTGGACCAGTCGGACAGGTCCACCCCGAGCTCCAGGACCCATAACCAGCGTTCCAGTCGGATCATAGTAAGCAGCTGGTGCTAGAACTTGGTAACCTGATCAAAACACAACAGATAGGGGTCTGAATCAGTGTCTTTACAAGTAAAAAAAAAAAGTTTTACTTCAGTGTTCCTGCTCCTTTTGACCAAGATGAATAAAATGATAGGTTGTAAATAAAGATTATACGAGTCCAAAATACTATTTCAGTGAAATTTACTATTTCTGAGTGAAAATTATATCGACAGAAATTGGATAACACAAGGGTGTAAAGATTAAATTCAGTAAAGACATTAACAAGACATTTAAAGGTGGTGCCCCATTTACAAATAGAAACAATTTTATTTTTGATATTTCTGTCACAGCTACTGATTGATTTTACCAAAATCTCTCGTCGCACTCACTGATTAAGGATGGAAGTGATGGGGGTGACAAACTTAAGAACTGCCTCTGATATTTCTCTCCTATTATATATTCTCAGTCATGTATTGCAACGCCCCATTTTGTCAGCACACCAAAGTGAAGCTTGCCAAAATGAGCACAAAAGCACTGTGCAAACATGTGTAGACTAATTTGCAACAGACTTTGATATTGAAAGCATGTGTTCATGCACTTCAGTAAGAAAAAAGATTTACAAATCAATAAACAGACAGTTCTGCCTCCATTTTAAATTTTTTTTAGTTGTGTAAATGTAGGCAGTCCCCAGAAAAAATACATGATCAGAGAAAGGCAGCGGCATATTAGTTCTTTAGCATGAAAAGCAGCTCAACGCCAAGTCCATAAGAGTCTGCCTTCAATAATCCCAAACTAGCTAGAAATTGTCCTCCTTGCTCGGCAGCCACGAACACTTTCTGGAGATAAGTTGCGTACCTGTTTAATGATCCACATCACACATTTCCGCAGATGCCCACACCACATAAATGAGTACACAGATGGAACGGAAAGACACAGCCTATGATGTAGGAACAACCAATCCAGATAACCTGCACAATTAAACAGACAAAACGGTCAGCAAATTCACCTGCATGCCTTGAGGCCACGCTTGAAAAAAGAGAATTTGCAGCGGCTGCCAACGGATTCCTCTGACTCTGCTGCTCTGGCCAGGGTCAAAGGGCGCTGATTGGTCCCTGCCGCATCCCCTGGAATAGGGCGAGTGTCTGCGGAGTTACATACCGCCTAAGTAAACATAAGCTACGTGTTCTGGTTGCACGATTCATTTTTTCGTAATGTCAGAATGTGTTAAAATCCTTTTAATGGGTGGGCCTGGGGGATTACTGTGTAGCATTGTGCAGGATCCAGACAGAGTGTGAGCAAAAAGAAAAAGGATGATGAAAACTAAGGAGATCACTACCTGTTGCGGCAACAAGGAAGTGTGGTCACTGAAAAGCAGAGTGCCACGTGAACCAAAGTAAAGACGGTGCTCTTGGTGTCGGCGTATAATTGTGAGTGGCGTAGCCTGGCCGGTATGAGATTATGACGGTATGATAACCTTAGATAAAACTATCACGGTATTGCGATACAGCATCTAAAATGGGGGTATGGTTTGTAAATGTCTGGTAAAACAACAGCTTGTTTTTTTCTTGCCACTAACACACTTTATTTTTAAGAAACCTATAAGACTTTTGAACAGTAAACATGTCGTCTAAATAATTAAATACATAATTAAATTCTATTTAATAAATGCAGTCAACTTCAGTGAGTCTAACTGCCGCTCAATAATCACAATATAATCCAAACAATTGTCGGTAAAAAAACTATAAAATCAAAAATGCATACAAACTGCTCGCGGTCTACAGCAGTTGGTCCTCTTTCAGTCCATATATGCGGCATGTTCAACCTTTCCCGATTAAGTTTGGAGCGTGCGTACTGAGGATGTGGGCCACACCATAAGGAAAAGAGAAAAACCGTGAGTGTCCAACTACACACACTTTCTCTCCGTACCACCTCCAACCGTGGCAAGTTTGTTTTTTGTTTTTTAAATGTCGTGATTTTGAACAGATGCAAACAATGGCAGGATGCTTAAAAGTATAGACGTGATACCAGCTAAATTTAATTATTGCACTAAATTGCAGAAACACACTCAGCGTAAAACATCGTTGTGTACAGAACATGGTTAGTCTACGTTACCCGAAAAATTCCCATACGACAGAATTCATCTTTTTTGACGGGGGAAAAAGTTCCAGGGATTCATCTCCTTCGGCCATCCTACACACAGGTGACTCCGCTCGCACCAACCTTAGGGGGAGGGGTCGTGTGACTCGCTACACAACTGAGGGAGTCCTGCACTTTCTGTCTTTGACGACACGTAAAAAAAAATGGTATAACGGAACATTTTAGTGGTTTTGAAACCGTGACTTTTCCAAACCACAGTATACCTTGAAACCGGTTATCGTCCCATGCCTAGTGATGAGTTAAGCAAAGATGCCTTATACAAACACTGTCTTACTTGTAAACAATGTTAAGGTCAAGGCACTCAACATCTGAGGAGCTCTTTGGTCTTGTGACTGAACTATGAGCGCTGGTTAAATGAATGTTGCTGTGTCAATACTAGTTCAGCTTCATCAACAGCATTCGTGTCAATGTTGATTACCAGAGAAAATAACTGACTTGTCTTTCAGTTTTTTTAAGCAACAATCACGGTTACAGTAACACTTACAATGGAACCATCAGCCCATTTGATATTTAGGTCCAGATTTACTAAACAGGGCAAATTAGTGTTAGAGTGCAATTCCAAAACAGCGCTGATGGGTGTGGAAATTTCTGCGGGTGATTTACTGAATGCGCAAATTAAAGAACACAGATGCAGCCAGATCATTTCCATAATGACCAACACAATCTACCAAGGACAGCGCAAATTAGCGTCTGCTTTAACACATGCTTTTTTTGAGCATTAAATAATGGCACAAATACCAGTATTTGACGAGTCCAACGTTAGTAAATCCTTGCTTGAGTCATTTTAACTACTCTCCTCCCATACCGGTGCATCTGAAAGGAACTCCTACAATGCATATTCGTAGGGTCCGGTGCAAAAATACGTGTCCACACCTTTTCAGTGCTAATTTTTCACTGCGCATCTTTAGTAAATCCTGACCGTATTATTTTAATGCCAAAAGATGGTTTGTGCTGGCACAAGCTGTTAGTAAATCTGGGCCTTATAAAGTAAAACTCTACATTTTGTTTGCATTATAAAACGTATCGGTACAAACTCATTTACAATTTTAACTGTAAAGCTGTTTAAGGGCATTTTCAGACCTGCAGATTGCTTGCTTTGTTCTGAAACAGGGACTTAAACGATCATTGTTGCATTTTCTCATTGGTTTCATTCACTTTCGCAAGGCAAAATTACAAAGCATCCCAACATGTGTTTATGCAAGTCATTAGGGGTGTTGAAATTAATCAATGCAACAAAAAACTTTTTCCCACATATTATGGCACGTCTGTGCGCTAGAGACAATCGATGCAGGCTTCATTGCACAGGATATGCACTGTGAGACAAGTGTGCATTGCTTGACAGTGTGTGCTTCCACCTGCCGTTATTTCAGTGTTTTACTTTAGATGTGCTTTCATTGATGCCGTTTGGAATGCAGAACAAATTGATAGATGCACAAACCTCACGTACTGACAGACTTTCATGTTTGCTTTGTGTTTGTTTGTCCTGAAGCTTGACCGTGGCTGCAGTTAAATGCACTTGCATCTCCGAATACTTTTATGATACGAAATTGATGTAAACAGTCAGTTATGCTTTCAGAACAGGACAAAACATCTGATTTGTCGAAATAGATCTGTGTGCATTAGTGTGAATGCAGCCTATTTAAGCTGCCACTGTCTATGATCTCATCAGTAACAATCACTCAGCAATAATGCTGAGAAAAAAAGAAAAATATCGTTGTCCCATAACGATGATTGTCTGTAAACTTTCGGATACTTAAAGCACTCAGATACTGAAAGGACTTTTTGTTTCACTTGTAATTGTCTTTTTCCCCCCTTTATTACTTTATATTTGCTTGTATGTTTTGAAGCTATATTTATTTGGATAAGTTCTTAATTTTAGTTATTTATTATTAATTTGTAATTATTTTAAAAAGTAGCCTGCTTACATAATTTAATAAAAATGCACAAAATAAATTTGATATAATCGTGATATCGAATCATGAAACTAGTGACGATTCACACCCCTACTAGTCATACGATTTTAATGGCCTTCTCATTGGTTAGAGTTTACACACTCGGTGCCTATATGTCTGTGAATGACATCTAGGCCCCTGGTTACCATGGCAACCAGGACACCTCAGCCAGATCAGATAAACTTTACAACCTAAAAGTATGTAGAGAGAATCTTCCCTCCTACTTAATTCTCTCAAACAGACACATACTGCTATAGGAAATTACTTATTACATTAATTCATAGACAAATTTTTCTAATATTCATATCCCTAGGTCATTGTGTATGATTACTACCTTATTGTATATGATTTTGTGTATTGTATATATTTTATGCATGGTTACGATAATAGTGCAAGTTCACAGGGCTCTTGACCTGAGAGGTTGACCTCAATAGAAGTAGAAGGCAACCACATCACAACCTGCCTTCAGTCTGCGTTCTGTAGATTCGAAAAGATGAGGTGTGAGCTTGAAACTCTTCTGCAAGCCGTAAGTCGGCGCCAGGCTTCGGCCTTGTCTTTACATTCACCAACAATCCTTGGATCTCAGCTGATGTCTCTCTTAGCTCTTCATCACCTTCATCTGGGAAACTCTCTCCAATCACCACCGGAGCCAGAATAACATCTTTTGGATTTTCACTCACCCTTCAAACGCCGGAGAAACGTGAGAACTCCACCACCAACTTCAATACTTTAATCCGAGACTGCATCTGGACACTCGTTCAACGACCAAGGCAATGAAAGTATTGTACATTTAACTAAACGAAACTGAGGTTTAGTATAAGCTGTAGACCCCTTTGTAAAACGGCACTGATGGTTTTTAACTTGGGTGGTTCTGACTCATTTTCCATAACTGCATTATCTGGTTTCTCTAATGGCTTCATTCATCCACTTTGTATGTACGTGTGAGTGTATGTTTATTTGTTGGTTTGTTTAGATTAGTTACAGTGGGTACGGAAAGTATTCAGACCCCCTTAAATTTTTCACTCTGTTATATTGCTGCCATTTGTTAAAATCATTTAAGTAAATTTTTTTTTTTTCCTCATTAATGTACACACCTCACCCCATATTGACAGAAAAACACAGATGTAGCATTTTTGCAAGATTTATTAAAAAAAAACGAAATATCACATGGTCCTAAGTATTCAGACCCTTTGCTCAGTATTAGTAGAAGCACCCTTTTGATCTAATACAGCCATGAGTCTTTTTGGGAAATATGTAACAAGTTTTTCACACCTGGATTTGGGGATCCTCTGCCATTCCTCCTTGCAGATCCTCTCCAGTTCTGTCAGGTTGGATGGTAAACGTTGGTGGACAGCCATTTTTAGGTCTCTCCAGAGATGCTCAGTTGGGTTTAAGTTAGGGCTCTGGCTGGGCCATTCAAGAAAAGTCACAGAGTTTTTGTGAAGCCACTCCTTCGTTATTTTGTCTGTGTGCTTAGGGTCATTGTCTTGTCATTGTCTGAGGTCCTGAGCACTCTGGAGAGGGTTTTCGTCCAGGATATCTCTGTACTTGGCTGCATTCATCTTTCCTTCGATTGCAACCAGTCGTACTGTCCCTGCAGCTGTAAAACACCCCCACAGCATGATGCTGCACCACCATGCTTCACTGTTGGGACTATATTGTACAGGTGATGAGCAGTGCCTGGTTTCATTCCTCCACACAATATCCCTTAAAGAAGGGCCCACAAAGTTCTATCTTTGTCCTCATCAACCAGAGCATCTTATTCTCACAGTTTGGATCCTTGCAGGTGTTTTTAAGCAAACTCCTGCGGCTTTCATGGTCTTGATGGAGGGCTCCGTCCGGCCTCTGGCCATAAAGCCCTGACTGGTGATGGCTTCAGTGATGTTGCCTTTCTCCAACTTTCCCCTCTCCGACTGCAAATCTCGGGAGTCTCAGCCACATGTGCTCTTTGGGGGGTTCTTCTTTAACTCTCTCACCAGCTCTTCTCCCGCGAGAGCTCAGTTTGGCCGGACGACCCTCTAGGAAGGGTTCTGGTCGTCTTAAACGTCTTCCATTTAAGGATTATGGGGCCACTGTGCTCTTAGGAACCTTAAGTTTAGCAGAACCCAGAAAAAAGTTTTTTTTTTTTGACCTGGCCATATCGTGCTGCCACAATTCTGTCTCTGAGCTCTTCAGTCAGTTCCTTTGACCTCATGATTCTCATTTGCTCTGACAGGCACTGTGAGCTGTAAGGTCTTATATAAACAGATGTGTGGCTTTCCTAATCAAGTCCAATAATCAAACACAGCTGGACTCAAATGAAGGTGTAGAACCATCTCAAGGATGATGAGAAGAAATGGGCAGCACCTGAGTTAAATATATGTGTGTCACAGCAAAGGGTCCTGAATACTTAGGACCATGTGATATTCAGTTGTTCTTTTAAGTTTTTCTTTTTTAATAAATCTGCAAATGTCAACAATTCTGTGTTTTTCTAACAATATGGGGTGCTGTGTGTACATTAAAAATTAACTTAAATGATTTTAGCAAAATGGCTGCAATATAAAGTGAAAAATTTAAGGGGGTCCGAATACTTTCCGTACCCACTGTAATTGTGTTAGCGTGTAGTTAATACTTTTTGCCGAATGACATGGGTTTCTGGCCTTCCCCCCCCCCCCCTTGGTTGAAATATTTCCTCGCATTTTATTAAGTCCGATCTATATCTACTGCTCTAATGCCTTTCTGTAAGAAGGTTGTTTTCTGTGGCCATGAAAATATCCTTTCTTAGAGTTGATATTAACTTACACTGAATGCTCGCTGGACGAACAGATTAGTTGATTATAATATTAATTCTGCTACAGTTACTACTACTGGCAGCTGATATAAATAATCGTAATTAACTAATTTATATACATTTCCCTTGAGCTAATTTGCTACCTATATTTTTTATTTTTTTAATAATCTTAAATTACAAACACCTCAAAGAGTCATGAAAATTTAAAAGTTAAAATATTCACAAAACACAAAAGAACATTCAGCTCCAAAATCTGGAATCCCGAAATTTCAATATTTAAATTATAATTACTGTAGTTATTTATTTATTTAAATTTTCAGAAACTAGGAGTGCCCATAGATAAAAGTTTTGAAATACAAAACTAGGTCTGGGGGCCTTTGAACATTTTTGTAAATGATGAGAATGATCTACAAAGACTTGTCAGAAAGGTTGAGAACCGCTGGTCTCAATCACCGAGGCAAACAAACTTCTGGTTACAGGGTTTCTGCAGGATTTTTAGCTTAGATTTACACTTTCAGACCTGACACAATGAAATAATACATATGGATCGGGGTAGGGCAATGTCCTATTACCAATAAACTGTAACTTACTGTACAAGCATAATTTAACAGTTCAGAGAAATTTCACAAAAACAAAGTTTTAGAAGTGATACCCTTTACATTTCAGCCTTTACACCATTGTTAAGAAAATGATTATTCAAAGGTATTAATTATTATATTTAAACAATTTCATACCTTATTACATACAATTAATAACCAATTAATTAGGGTTTGCGATACGGACAAAAAATTATATCTCGAATTTGTCTGGGATTTTAACTTGAGTAATTAATCGATATTTTGCTGATTTGTATTGTGCTGATATCTTATGACTCCCGTTGACTGCTGCTCCTGATTTTTTTTTATATTCTGCAGATTCTGTGTGTCAGTTCACGCAATTATAGAAATTAAGTTATGGGCATGTATTTACCTTTAAGCCATTTTTTTAAAAGTGGTTGTTCTACAAAGCGTTTGGGCTGCTACCAAGCAAATGAAATCAGTTTTGACTAAATTAATCTTTGCAGAGGAACCACAGAAGCTGCATTAGAAGGGGCATTAAGGTGCATTTACACACTGTTTAATGCAGGACAAGAATGCATTTAACCTGCAATTACAAAATGCATAAATAATGTTTTGATATATCAAACATAAAACGTTGAATACTGATATTTACAATTATTTTAAAAACAAAAAGATACTTTAAATGTGAAATTAAAACAGCCAGTAGGTGGCATCGTCACTGTTAATAAGTGAGTCATTGCGATTGAACTGAATTATTTAAACGGGTGATTCATTCAGGAATAAAACGGCGTCCTGTTGCTCAGAGACGCAAAAAAACATTGTGGCTGTGTTTGAAATAATTTTTGTTGGAGAAATAGAGCAAAATCAGGAAATATGGTGTCTAAAACGTAAGTATCTTTATATTAACTTTTTGTTTATTGAACTGTTGCATAAAATCAGTTTCACATTTGTAATCATGCTGATTTTTGGTGGAAAAACGTCAGTCTTCGCGTGATACTTATTAACTATATGAAATGATATAAATAGATACATTTTCTGCCCCATATCTTAAATTACGTGACAATTCTAAATGCATTTTTAATAGACTGATTCATGCAGTGAAATAACGCACTATAAATGCGCACGCACACTAGTCTAACCTACTAGACTTCATCACCTAATGTATGCATGCACTCTGTAGGTGAGTTTTGTTTGCTTTTCGTGAGGTACTCGATAATATCAAATCGCACATCATTAAAACAACAATTACAATATTATCGCAGACCATACATAATCGCACACCCCTATACTGTTTAGATTTTTATAATGCATTGTCTTCTTATTGATCCACCAGTTCACATTTAAAGCTCGTGCTTGCAGGGTAAAAACATGGGTCGATTCTCGCACTGATCTGAACTCTGAACAAAACAACAGTTCACTGAAAATGCTCATTCATTCTCTGCCAGCAGATGGAGCATTTGGTAGAAATAAAATGGTTTTCCCGGTAAGGACAGAACACAGAGCAGCGCAGCACCGGACTTTGAACGTGCAGCGCTTGTGTTTATTCATTGAAATCATAGCCTTTTGAAGTTTAATCCTCACATTGAGCCATATCGCAATTCTTGTCTTTCCATTCCCAAATTTAAGACCTCTTGAAGTCATAATTAAGACTTTCTTGTACAATTGACTTTTTAAGGCCTTAAATTTGATATAACTAAATGTAAGACTTTTTAAGACCCCGCGGAAACCGGGTTATGTGTTACAGATGCTTTTTGGTGTGTAAGACCGGATATACCACAGTGTGTATTTTAATATTTAAAATAACCTTGTGTGCTTCCACCAACATGCCTTTCTGTATCCATGAGTTTACAAAAAATTACAAGTGGAATTTATTTTCTGCGGTAATCAACATTATGCCAAAGGTTTTGTCGATAGCGTTGGTTCAGTACAAGTTGGCGCTATCTATTAATTTATTTCAAATCCTCCTAAAAGTAATGTCACACAATGAACAAGGCTTAAGTGCTGGTCACACTACACTTTTCATTCCACTGACTTCTATTCTTATGCAACATGCTGTATAGCTGAATATGCAAGAAGTGTCCCTATTAATTCAAAGCAATATTTAAAACTGCAGCACTGCCGGAAGTGGAGTAGACTACACGTGTTTTAACAGTTTGGGATTATATTATTTCTGATTTGTTGGATTTAAGTTTTTAAAAGAGTCTGCAGAATGTACCTATTCACACCCGCTGCATTGTCCAGAAATTTCATATGTTCCAAATCTAGTTGCAGATTGTAAATGTTGAGTAGTCATTCACCTGTTGTCCTGGTCCTGTCCCTGAGTGGATTGCCTGCTGGTTGCCGAATGAACTGGCAGAAGCTGCAGCCGTTGTGAAGAGGTTGGCCGTATCCCCTCCCACGTACTCCATAGTACTGGGAGGGACTACAGCTTGACCTATGGAACAAAACATGAGGACCTTTATATGCGTACTCTCCACATAGCATCGCAGGATTGGCTATACCAGGTTATAATTTAGAAGTGTTTACATTAAGAGCCCACCGATAATTGGGTTTTTTTTTTGGGGGATCGATATAAATTTAGGGAGTAAAAAAGTATTGTGTAGAGTATGTACAGTACCAGTCAAACGTTTGGACACTTTCCCATTTCTTGTGTCCAAACTTTTGACTTGTACTATATATAGAATACAGTATATACATAAACAGAATATATATACATAAACACATTTTTTGCAATGATCACTCAAATGTGGTGATCAAACACTTATGACATGACAAATTTATTTATTATCCAAAATGAGTCTGACATTAGTGCACTGAACAGTAAAGTTAATTCCATTCAACTTTATTCCGTTGATGTTTATTTCACTTCGGAACATTCATTCACGGATTTGTGCTACTGTCTTCACACAGACGAAACTTACTAGAGAAGTGTGAAGTGTGACATAATACACCTCTGTAAATAAATACAATAAAAAATTCACGTCTCGCGCACTTTAATGCACTTTAAATGTAACGTGTACGTTCCCTTAGAACTGGAATCATGTCATGTTAAGTCCACTTCGCAGGGCACTTACGGTCGAATAAGACAACACTTGAATGCGGCTGCCTGAACAAGAGACCTCCTTACTGAAGCGAACACGGCGGCGGATCTCCACCAAATTCGGGGGATCCCTTTAGCTTTAAAGCCCTCTCAACTCTGAACGCAACCCCTCGTGCGTCAGGACCCCCCGGGATCGACAGATCATCGTCGCCCGCCGGAATTTAAATTATCGCTCGTACTCGGACCCCGGGGTCCGGGGGCTATCGACGGGGGCTATCGACGCGGGGGTGGTCTCATTCGAAAGGGAGCCTCGAGATGTACACTCGATTCGGCATTCGAGAGGGTTCCTCGAGCTGAAGGGATCCCCCGAATTTGGTGCGGATTCGCCGTGCCGTTATGGAGATATGGCCGTTCAAAGTTTCAATGGTATTACATACACTTAACCTTTAAAGCGTTTCATCCAGATCCACAGTAGCAAACAATGGAGCGCACTCTGCTGGACAAACTACGTAATTACACCATTTCCAAGCATTTTATGTTCTGTAAAAAAGTTTCATTTTGGGGCATAGCGCGGCATATTCGCCGATACCGATATATCGGTGACAGGCTCATATCGGCAAAACAATATATCGGTCGGGCTCTAGTGTACATGTGTATACCTGCAAGTGTGGCAGCTGCTGCCAATCCTGCAGCGGTGTAAGGGTCTGCTCCAGGAGGGGCAGCATTAATGATGTAAGGGTTTGGCACAAATGCAGGTGCAAGGCCTACCGAAAAAACACACAGAGCATTAGATTAATAAACAGGTTAGATTAATTTCAGAGACTGCCTGGGTTACTGAACTTTTACTTTGTCTTCCTTTGCCCTCTTAAAACAAAATTCCATTATGGTGAAAAAGGGATATAAGAGACAGAGAGTCTCTGGATAAAAATACAAGTCTGAAAGTAATAATGTTACCAAGGTGTTGCTGTTGGGCTGCAGCAAGGGCGTACTGTTGCTGCTGTGCTGCGTCAACTGCTGAACTGTGAGATGACTGGATCGCTGGAACAACTTAAAAAAATAAAAAACAAGGCGGCATTACATCTTTTTACTAAAAAAAAAAATCCTCAACATAAGCAGCAACAAAACATTTTACTTCAGATGTACACTACTGCATGAAAAAAAAAAAACCTTACTGAACCCAAAAAGGCATTCAATTGATCTAAAGTGACACTAAAGAAATGTATAATGCAACAAAAGATTTCCATAACGTAGAATTATGTTCTTTTAACCTTTCTATCAATCAATAAAATCCTGGGGAAAAAATAAAATAAAATTTTTATAAAAAATATTAAGCAGAACAATGGTTTCCAACACAGAAATGTTTCTTGAGCACCAGTAATCCACTTTCTGATGAATTATGTGACACTGGAGACTAGGGCTATGACGGTGGCACCGCGGTGGTAATGGACCAACTACCGCCGGTGGCGCGGTGTTGATGTATATTTATATATATCAATAGTGATGCACGATCATGATTTTTCATAGCCGATTCCGATACCGATTTTTTACAAGCAAACTGGCCGATTCCGATACTGATTTCCGATTTTTTTTTTATTTTTTTATCAAGCAACAAAAAAGAAAGAATAAAAGTACACACAAACAAGATGTTTATTTGGTATTTAACAGGCTAAACTGGGTTTTGGCTATTGAAAACAACAACTGTAACTATCTGAAATTAACAGTAGTAACTGCGCAGCAAGTACGCTACATTCAATACAAACATAGGTAGGCCTACTGACAAAAGCATTTAGCTTTTGTTTTTAAATTGGGTTGAAACTATAAACTGGCCTTAAATGAAAACATTAACTGTAACCATGTAATTTTAAAGGCAACAACTGCATAGTTCCAAAATCCAAACACATTCAACACTCCAAACAAAGATGCTACTTAATCAGCATTCAGCATTTGTTTCTAAATTTGGTGTAAAGAAAAAAAGATCTTTACCAGTGAAACTAAATAAAACCAAAGTAGGCTATATAAATAAATTATTCCAAAATGTTAACTACGGCAGGTGCTTTTTAAATCACATTAAGTCAATGTAATTTTACGGTAAAATAAAAAATATGAATCCTATAGCCTACAGAACTGACGTTCCCTTACGGACCCCTTTCTCCAAAAGGGCATGACGAGTTCTACAAAAGAAGCATTTAAGCTTTGTCACAAGTTATCTTTGTTTACGCACCAACACGTGGAAGAGTGAAGCGTGAAACAGAACGTCAATCTTGTTACGCTTGTGAAGCGGCGCGAACAGTAACGGTTACACCGCGCAAAACTTCAGAGAGTGAAGGAAAAGCGGCTCTTATTGGGGCAAGCCGATACACCACGGCTGTTCGCTACTGTGGTCATCTGTGCCTCAGAGCAGGTAGCTTGAGGGGGGGCCAAATTTTTTTTTTTTCCATCGTGCATCGCTAACAGTGAGCTTGCTCTGCGTGGTATTTTTTTCTGCTGGCGCCTCTGTGCACACTTCTGGAAAAATCGGACGAAAAAAAATACAAAAAAACGGTCGGTTGCCGATGAGCATAAGCCAAAAACGGCAGGTTAGATTTATGGCCGGTCAAAACCGGTGCATCCCTGTATATTCACTTTATGCATGTAAAGTTATACAAGTATATTATAGTATATATTATATATACACACACAAACACATACATATTTGAAACACAATAATAATAACGAGGCTTATCAGCTATTAAACAATGTGGTGTTTATTTTAACAATTCCATGCAGAAAGTTAAATACCACCTGTTACAGGTCACGAGCAGAGCGGCACAAAAACGAAAAAATAGATAGGCTATGAACTCATTATAATGATGCACAAGGATGCGGCGCGACACTACACGACAAATCCCCGACAGTAAACGCCTAGGCCTATATGAAGGTATGCTACAGAAGTCAATTTACTGTGTAGAACCCTCAACCTGTTGCGAATCGCGGGTGTCGGTCCGGTGTCGGATGTAGGATTCACTGTTCCGCCGTCAAGCAAGCGGGTGCATTAACTCCTCGTCTGCACATCTCGTTTGTATTTGGCCAGTTTGGACAAAGCCTCACCAAACCTGACCAGCCAGGCGTTTACGATCACGGGAACTTGAAGACACTTGTACAAACGCGAATGGGTGACATGAAAGGAGATTGCTCCAGATCGGCAATGTATTATTTGGTTTCCAAACAAGGTCAATCACCCAACACAATTTATTTGCTGAATGCAGAATAAACTGTATTTTCTTGCGCTCAAACCTGCCAATCTAAAGGAAACGCTGTGTATGGCGTTTGAGGGAATTTGTGAATTACCATAGACTTATAGTCTAAATAAAACAAATTGCAACTCTTACTATTATCACACTTGTATACAAAACTTTGTATTATTCTTGTTATAGAGTGTGTGACGTCACGTGCACTACCGCCAGTGGCAGTAGACAACCGTGGTGGTGCGGTTGTCACGGAGACCGTCACAGCCCTACTGGAGACCTGGAGTAAACTGATGCTGAAAATTAACCAGGCCAGCAGAGGATTAATTACATTTTAAATATATTTAAATAGTACTCTTAAATTGACAAATCAATAATAAATTGTGATAACATTTCACAATATTACTATTAGAGCTAAAGAATATAATTTTTTTTTATGCATTTCAATGCGGATGTGAGCAATTGAAATAATTGATGCATAAAAACAAAAAAAACTTTTTTCTTATGGGTTTGATTGAAGAATTAGATGACTATAAATTAGCACAATAAGGACTCACCATATTTTTTTTTTCTTATCATAGTCTGTTATGACTTATACGAACCAACAGTTGAGGGGAAACAATCTTATGTGTAACATTAGATCCGTGCATTAGGTCTTAATATAATAAACCTGCTGCTGTTTGTCATTTATGTTAATCAAACAACAAAAGGGGGGCATCATTCACGGCTCTTGACTGAATAAGCTTGCAACTGTAATAGATCAATAATTTGTTGAATAATACACTACGACTATGCACAGTGATCGTTTTACATTTGAGTATTCCATCCTGTAGATTATTACTTGAATGCTTCTGTTAAATAGATTTAAAATGACAATGTAAAGCAATGTTCATTTTATTTGTCTTTTTCTTGTACTGTATGTTTTACTGTTTCTTATTTGCATCACCATTCTTATTTTTTGATAACAGAAAACAAAAACAACCCTATAAATAAGAAAACAAAAATAAGTATTTTGTGATTATTAATATAGTAATTATTAAAAGAACTGGAGAAAAAGATGCACTGAAAATAATTTTTTATTGAATTGTTACCTCTGACCACATCAGAATAGCATTAATAGTAAGCAAGTGAAGGTTCACAACTCTAATTAAATATTGTAGTGAACAGCAAGCAGAGAGGAATGTAAAAGTTCACTTCAGTGTGTCAGTGTTTCTGTAAACAACATAAACGGATGCCTTTTGCCCTCAGATAAAACAACACTTCTTATGACGACAAACCAAAATGTATCTGAAGCCATGAAAAAGAAAGAAAAGAACATAAGGCTCTGGATTTTGACTATTTTTGACCAAATAAATGGAGACTTGGTGAGCCTAAGACACCTCTGAAAAACATTAAAAAAAAATAATAATAATGTACAAAAATGTTGTATAAATTGGCACAAGGTAGCTGGCAAGCAGGGGGCAGTTAGCTCTTGCTGGTAGATGCCATAAGTACTCTGCTATAGCGGCAAAAAGCGTGCTTCTTCATAGATGGCCAGGTTGCAACTTGGGCCTTGGTTTCACTCTCTTCCCTCATTCCAATTCAATCACTTCAATAAATAAAAAAAGTCCCATCCACACATTACAGCTTGACATTCTGTTTCACTAAGACATGTCACTTTAAAGAAGTAAAATGCAATGCAAATGGCATTTCATGTTGTCAAGACATTGACACTTCATACTGCAAAAGCTAAAGCAAACAAAAAGTTAAAGTAACTGTAAACAAAAAACAAAGTAACTGTAAATGTAATAATTAAGTGCAGAAGAGCAGTTGTACCTGCTGTTGGGAGTTGTAGTCAAACAGGCCAACTGGAGCACCAGATGAGTCCACCTGGATCTGGTTCCCAGCATAGTCAAATTGGAGTGACTCCATGCCCGCTTGATGCTCCATGCCGCCCATGCTCTGGGCTTCCTGGCACTGGAAGTCCTCAGTGGGAGGTTTGTTTGTGACAGGGTTGGGTGGCTGCAGAGTATGCGGGTGGTGCTGTGCCATCATTTCTAACCCGGCCTGACTGGGCCCCAACCGTTCTACTGCCTCAGTGGGGGACGCCTGGCGACTACCTGGGGTAGGGCTGTAGAAAATACGATTTAATCAAAGCGTGGTATGACCAATGACATTGTTGCAGTTTTAAATTGCTATTATGATTACAACAACATTTAAAGGGGTCATATGATGCCTTTTTTAAACCGAACACACTATAAGTTGATGAGTGATAATTTGTGTAACAGAACGAATGTGACGCAAAAGCCCTTAATGTGTGTCAACAACCCAAACATTTTTTTTCAAATACTGTACATTATTGTAAGTTCTCTATGTCCCGCCTCTCTCAAATGCTTCGTTTTTTACAAAGTCCCTCCTTCCGACAACCGCAGTCTGCTCTGATTGGCCAGCTGAACCAAAGCATTGTGATTGGCCGAACACCACAAGCACTCGTCGGAAATGTAACGCCCCTTAACATAATCGCGAGCGTCATTTTTCAAAATAAATGTAAAGACAAGACAGAGCCTGAAAGGGGAACAGAATCTCGTGACAGACACAGTGATGAAGCTGGTATGTGGTTGCAGTACACAAGCCACGGTTAAGAAAGCTGACTCCACTGTGATCTCTCAATCTCGCACGCACGCCACAGAACACACGCGAAATGGACGCAAAACTCTGTGTTTGAACAGTCAATAGCAAATACTTAAAACTAATAACAAAACAGTAGCTGATTCCGAAGCGCCAGATTGTCATAGCAAAGTAAGAATTACCTCCTCTCCTAGGTCGGACGAAACTGTCGTACATACATGCCGTGTGTTCTTGTAAGTCATATTAAAGATTCATAAATGCATTATCGAAGGGCCAAATAAAATGTTTTTGCTTTGATATTCACTGAACCACGCAGGATCTCCCTGACATGGGCTTCACACACTAACTGCGGGTGTACTTGAACCACGCTTACTGCTACTTTGAACGATGAAACGAATTCTAGGCCGCAATATGGCTAATATTTCCACATAGGAGGTAGAGATGTGGGGATGTTAGAACGAGTAGTTTAGGGGGGCATGGCAGATCTTAACTGTGATAATACAAATATCTCTTTGGTGTTTGCGACTTTAGGCTTTGCAACTTCAGTGATCTATCTATGCACAATCAACTTGTAACACTCCAAATAGAAAGGAAAAATTTAAATCGCATCATATGACCCCTTTAACTGAATCCACACAGGTCTAGTGTCAGCTTCGGACGGCCAACAAAAAAAGCCTATAAAGGTTCATGGTAGGGATGTCAACGATTAATCGATGATCGATTAACTGTCGATAAGAGATGCAATTGATTAAAGCTATCGATGGTAGATTAAGCCATTAATTTTGGGTGCGTGCCGGCTCCCTGCGAAAACACAGTGCGAGCGGTTGAGTGAGTGACGGTATATAAATGCTCTCATATCCGTAATGTACAAATTGAAGCTTTATGTGATTTAAACTTTAAAAGACATTAAATAGAAACTAAAAAGGTATACTTCAACATAGACAATGTAGTAACGAGAAGTCCAATTTCCCGCCAGAGATAATTGTTTCATTATCGGCGATATTTGCAGGGTGCGGGCCAAAAAGAGACAGGTATCAGCTAGGACTATCGTTACTACGACTATTACATCTGTAGTCAATGTCCAGGTCTCATTTTTTGCTCCTAAATAACCCATGATCTAACTAAAAGAGGAACACAAATGATAAAATACGAACAAATTATTATTCATGTTGACCATCGCGTGGCAAAGTAACTGAATGCTTTACTACTGTAGCCGATTACTGGTAAGATGAGTAGTTATTCTGCTACTTCAGTAGAACCAGTAAGTAGGATTATATGCTACACCGTAATCAGGTATGTAACTTCGCTACATTTGGTAAAACAAGGAGGGGCGATAAATTACAGAGGTAAAAAAAATAAATAAAAAATGGCTCCCTGGATGAAAACTATGCCGTAAATAATTGGGCAGCGAGAGAAAAATGGGCCTAAACAGAAATATCCACAAAAAAGATAGGCGACGGTGGTGCAGAGCAGACCCCGCTGACGGAAACCCCGTATTCGGCTGAGGATTTGAATCCAAAAGTAATGAAGTGAAAAAACCTGGCCATATTTAAGCTCTTTTATGCAGTGTAAGCTGTGTTTGCCTAAGCCCTAGGGGGACCAAACTAGCAGCTTATAAAATCTCAAAGTCAACTCTTCGCAAGCATGTATAGGGTAAGGTAAATACTTGCATCGTTGCATCGGTGGTTAAAATGAACAATGAACTTTGACAGTTTAGCAAGAGGTTTTGCACAAAAACGCCAAAAAGACAGTGGTGCGGTGTACGATATAGATATAAGTAGCGATATCATCGCAAATCTGTTGTATCGATGTGCGATCTTAACATTAGCGTATTTTGCAAAATCATACAAAACATCCTACGATTGCCCTGTGAAGTCTAATAGACTAGACGTAGTGCCTAGAGGACACATTTTTCACTGCGTGATTCATCTGGTAAAATGCATTTAGAACTAATATAGGGGCAGAACAATGTATATATCATTTCAGCATCGTAAATCACATCACATGAAGAGTGCCGTTTTTCCGCAAACTATCAGTATGATTGACCTTAAACAGCTTTTGTTTTACAACAAGTTCGATAAAAAAAGAATGTAATTAAGAGACTTGCATTTAGACCCCATATTGCCTGGTTTTGCTGTATTTCTACAACAAAATAATCCAAACACACCACCATAGTAGGCGGGTCGACCGATTATCGGGCGTATAGCATTTATGATTTTCGGTATCGGTCATTTTCAAAACCGATAAAATAACTTAATTTTGAAATGCGCTATTTAACTCTGATGCAGCCACCCGCTAGAATCCCCACTCTGTAAGCCTACAAAGCGTCTCTGCCCACACCTTATGATTGGGTGGGAGCCACGAGTCAGACCAATCACAAGTGGGAAATTCACTCTCACTCGAAAGCGCTTGCTAATGGCGCTGTTCAGGATCACGCAATCGTTGTTCTCAACACAGGTAAGGCAGCAGAAAACGTTGCTTAAGTTACAATCAATCCACAAATCCACTAGGACATTTCCCTGAAGTGTGCAAAACACTACAAATATCTATGATTCCGCAACGCAAGAAACCGCAGACGGGATGCGGAATCCAGATCTATAAAGGAAGGTTACGTATGACGCGGAATTTGTCAAGTTGGATGAAATTAACAAAAGTAGGTCAGTACATTAAACAGATTAGGCAATATGCAACTCGTATCTGTAAATATTAAGCATTTAATAATTATTTAAACACAAAAAATACCTATATTAAATATGAATCCGCAATGGTCTGCGAGTCTCTGTCGTATGTAAATGGCACAGACAGCTGCTAGGTTGTGTTTCGTAAGACAATGATGCGACTGATCGCGGTGATTTCCAGACTTCTGTCGTATACTACAGGGACATACATACATGAAACATCTCAGACTTTCTGACTCCATATGAGAGTCATTATGAGATTCTGACAGTTGATTGGAGTAAACTGTCTTTCATATGAATTTACATAGACCTAGCAGAAACACAAGTTCTCAGTGCTGAAAACCATCAAAATATAAGTATCGGGGGTGCGTATTAAAGAAATTTCAGAAACCATATTACCTGTGGTGCAGATATGTAGGTCAAGAATAGCTACTCGGATGAAAGTTTGCGTCACTAGGACAATTGAGAAAAAATTGAGGGGGTGAAAAAGAAACATGTAGCAAGTGTTGTTGTTGGCCGGCACACAAAAGTCATCCCCGACACGATGCAGCTTCTCACTGACCCAACATACACGCCCTAGCAGTCACTTCGCAGGTCGGGTGAGTAGAGAGAACACAGAGCAGGCGGACTGTACAGAGGCAGTATGTGGGGAGAGACAAACAGGTTTTGTTAGTCAATATTCGTTGACATTGTCATTGTTCCATTTTTAACACCAGACAATATAGGGGTTCCGGTCTACTTGCATCTGTAAAAATCGTACGGCCTTGAAAAAACACATATTCGGTCGACCCCGATACCACCATACACAGTTTCGGCATCTGTCTGAGCAACATCGACGGAGGTTTATCCTGAAGGAACTCACAGTGCTTGAAATGATTCGTTCAATCGTCCAATGACTCAGTAGGTTCAGCAGTGACTTGACGGACACTACTGGCGATTGTAATTTCATAATCAAAAAGTATCATTTGCATTTTTTCGTCTTCTAATTACAGGAAAGAGTATGTCAAACATTTTAATGGGTCTTATATTATCAAAAAAACATTATTTATGATTGGGAACCTGGACAAGGTCAAATGCAGTTTGATCGTCGATGCAAGTTAAAAGTCAGGGTGGAAGTACCGATCTTAAATGACCAAACTTCATTGAAACGCGTTTCCTCCGTGCATGAAAAAGATTATAATTTTAATGCCTTATGAATTTAATGCCTGATAAAAGTCAAAATGGTGCGATACTATTATAAAATATGATTCATTTAATAAAAAAACAAATGGTTGAGAATTTATAGGCTATCCCCCTTATTTGCTCCCTCCCACTGTAAAAAATGATAACTAAGTAATAATGTTTTTTTATCCAGTAATATTGAAATGAGCTACTTTTTACTTCTACTTGAGTAAGAATTTTTTTTTTTTTTTTTTTAGACAGGTACTTTTGGACTTCGTAAATTAAGTAAAAATTGTATTGAATGTAATGGTACTTTTACTGGAGTAGAATATTTTCGTACTCTTTCCACATCTGATGGCCATGAAATCTTTCATTTCCTTTCCCGCATGTTTATCACAGTAAGAGACGCAAAAACAGTTATAAAAAGTGAATGACAAAAGAAACCTGCGAAATTAGAGGGTTAGACAGTGAGGATTTAGGAAAAGAAACAATGACTAAATATGATTGAATTTGTGGAAATTTGTGACAACCCGACAAAACCAGAACAAGACCACGTAAATGATAGGCTTATTGGGCCGAACGGCATACAAAGCATGGTCAGCGAATGTAAGAATTTCCAGCAACCAATCTATTCTCTAATAAACACAGAGCTCTTATACCACACTTGTCATATCAGAAGTACTTCATTTGTAAACATACATAATTGCATGGATTCAAAACAGCAATTAAACGCGCTGTGACCGAACACTGACCATATGTTTTCCCGCGAGCATTCAATGATGTCAATAACGGTGATGGCCACATATAGCGCATCGTTCACAGTTTCTAGACAATGGATTTAACTAGAACTAAGGGCACTAGGTTCCCTTTCGTAGTTCAACTGTACTGCGTCTTGCTGAGACCGCATATGGGCCAAAGAAAGCCTTCTTTCTCCTGAACTGAAGAAAATTTTTCATTACAGTGTGAGTGCAGTGTATTAAAAAAATTTACAAACCAATGGTTAGGCAGCGGAGCTGCACGAGCCTATGGCGACGAAACCCGCCAAAGCTCGCCACAGCATTCTCAGATTTCTTCTCCTTCAGCGATGACTCAACGCTCATCGCTGATCCTGAAAGCATGTCGCCGTGATACACCTTCGCAGTAGGAATCGGGACCTTCAGCCCAGTGACTGTTATCTCGCTGCTACCAGCAACGCCAGCCGTTCCGGTACGTTTCACCTGCCGCCATAGTGGCAGATTCTTGAAAGAGCGATTTCTAGCAAGGTAAGCCTAAAAGAGGCATTCTAGCCTGAACGGTGTGCATAAGGTGGCGCTGCGAGGCATAATGGCTCGCGGAACTGTGCATGATGCAGAAGAGCAATGAGTACGTCATCTGTGTGTGCAGACCGCACGCAGAGACTGCTCTCTTGCTCTTCTCCACTCGCGGACCGCATCACGGAGAACAGCCCGTTTCAGCGGCCTCAGCGAGAAGACAAACAAGACGGAGGATCGGGAGCTAGCAACGGGTCTGAGAGATACATGCCGGCACTGTACCGCGTGCTCACTCTCCCGTTGCACTTGGATCGCCGCATAAGGGCAGTGAGGCTGCGCGATTAACTGAGAAGAATGCACTCAGAGCATGAGTCTCGCTTTTCTCCACTCGCGAACCGCCTTTCACTAAACAGCCCTGCTCTCACGTTTCTCCTCTCTCAGCAAGCCTCGGAGAGAGAAACAGCGGAGTCAGGGAGCTAAGCAACCGGGTCTAAGCGATCTCACGCCGACACAGAGCCTGCGTACTCGCTCTCCCCGCTGCGCTTCGATCCGTGTCTCACACAGAAGGATCAATGCCCCTCTTTACATCGAGCGGGCCAACTCTCGTCGCAATAGACTAGATCCCGGCCGCCAGATGCCTGCGCTGCAGTTAAAATTGGGTGTCATATGGCGCGCTCACAGCCACACACCAGGAGCTGCTGTTACACCCACAATGCAGGCTCCGCAACACCTCGCACACACAACACGACGTTCACGGAAGGCGGCCCCGCCTCCCCGCGCTCATGTTTCTCTCCTCCCAGCTACCTCGGAGGACGCAACGACAAGCTCGTGGGTTGAACGATCAGACTTGAGCAATCCTCTACACACATCATGCATGCTTAATCTGCCAGTGTGTGTTACACATGAGGATCGGTGCACCTCGTTATATGAGCAGCTTAATCCTCCCAGGCAGATCAAAGCAAAACGCAGGCAGCTTCGCATTTGTGTGTGCGTCACTGAGCCCAACCTCACCTGCTCTTGTGTTTCTTTCCTCCCAGTTACGTCGCCCGCCGAACACCCCCATGGACAGACTCAAGGGTATTCGATCGATGCAGGCTAAGAGTGATTAATGCCCGGCAAGCGCCACCGCTTGCACAACCCTCAATACTTCGACGCAGCTCTTTGATCGACCGTGTTGTTTACAGGAGAGGATCGCTGACACTCACTTGTCGAGGGATCAATTTGTCAAGCCCGAGACCAAGTTTCGAGCAACACGCAACGCTGTCACCAAATGAACACAACTCCATCGTGACAGCTTTGTATTTGAACACCGCCTCTAGCGGAGCTCACGCCCACGCTGAGGCTCCCGCCCCATGCTGCTGAGGACAGACCGCCTTATACGAGAGTTAATGTCTCGCTTCTGACCCTTCAGCACTCACAACCGGGACTCGCCCTTCTTGATAAAGACAGGCCCCGCCTCTCCCTGCATCCGCTCCGAGCCGGATTTGAGAGAACCCTGCGCGCAGCATTTTGATCTGCCTGAGTGTACCACAAGAATCTCAAAACTCATTCTAACTGAGCAGTTGATATTTTCTAGCAGATTAAAAGAGAAACGCCTTCACGAATGATTACTATGCATTGACAGCTCAACATATTGGACGCGCCCTGGGCCACCACCATCAACTAAGGCACACGCGCGCTACGGAGGCAATGAACTGCTCGGTATGGATGACGAGCATATGGAAAGTTTAGCGAAGCATTTTCTGAAAGCATTTTCAGGGAAAAGCAAATTTCCTCTTCTGAGTGTGGGGTCCTCCCCATACGGCGACCAGCCTCTCAATTTAATCCAACCCCTTGTCACATGGGCTGAGGCCTGACAGGCCATCCCTGTAGTGCCAAACTGGGTGTTGGAGACAATAAAAAAAGGTTATTCAATGCAATTCGCTCGAATACCCCGCAATTAAGCTGCGTGGTTCCCACCTCAGTTTAGAGCAAAGACGCACACGTCCTGCGCTCAGAGGTGATGAATTTGCTGGCGATATGAGCCGTAGAAACACCGCCACGTGCACCCAGCTCAGAGCGAGTCAGGCTTCCAATGGGTACCACTCGCCCTCAAAGCGTTTCAGAGGATGCTGGGCCTCATGGCGGCGGCATTGCCCCGCGCTACAGTTGGCTCTGCTTTGAATACGCCCTCTTCAGCATTGGTTGAAACCACGGGTTCCATCCCATGCAGATCAGGGTGTGTCAGGCCTGTGTAACAGCCCTGGCCCCCTGAAAGAACTCCTGCTGGATGGAACAGGGCATGGCCATGGCAATGGTTTGCAGGAGAAAAGTTGTCACGACAGATGCCTCCAACACAGGTTGGGGAGCGCTGTGCGAGGGAATTTAAGACATTCGGCCATTGCCGCCCCACGAAAGCCCCGCCAAAGGTTCCACACAACTCCCTGGAAATACAAGCGTATGTCCGAGCCTGTCAACGTTCCTCGAGCATGCAAGGTACCTAAAGGGCCCATGTGTTAACCCTGAGAGTAGCACATATACCGGGCAAATTGAACCAAGAAGCGGACATGTTATCAAGGAGCAAGGTCCCCCTCAGGGGAGTGGACGCTCCATCCGCAGACGGTTCAGAGGATCTGGGAGATCTCGGCGAGGACAACCCCGCACGCCTGGACCTCTGTGCCTCTGAGAAAACTTCACGCCCAATATATTTATCAACACAGCACACAAGGGACGCGATGGGCCAGCCATTGGCCAAACCTCATTACTAGTTCATGCTTCCCACCCGATCGCTCTGATCATTTTATTAACAGGTAATCAGGTGGTGAGGGACGAGCTGGCTATACGGAGCTACTCAGCTATGTTGATAGGGCACCTTGACTGTTCCCGCTGAGACGGATATCCTCTCTCAAGCAAACGGGACATATGGCCCTGGCACGATTATGGGCCCTGCACTCTGGCCATCTGACGGAGCATTCTGCTCCCAGAGCGAGTCTTAAACACAACTTTCGGAGCTAGAGCTCCGTCTACGAGGACGCCTCTACGCCTACAAGTGGTCTTTTTTCTGCTGGTGTCTTAAACCGCGCCAAAGACCCCTTGATCTGGCACGAGGTGTTGTCATTTCTACAAGAGATGTGGATAAGGGGATGAACTTACCCATCCCGCTCAAGTCTATGTCCGGCTATAGGGCTCTCATGCCCCCTTGAGGGCAATCTGGAGGCAGAAAATAGCGCGGTCATACGCGTCTGAGGAGGGTATAGGGGCATGCACCACCTCGTCACCCTTACAGGTCCTACTAACTATGGACCCCGCCCACTGAGTCTGAAAGGACACCGGCCTTGTTTCCGAGCCAGTAACAGTCTGCAACATTAGGTTGCTTCTGCACTGAAAGAAACTGCTTGCTTCTAAAGCACTGATCAGTAAGCGAAATCGAGGAGACCAGTGAGGGTCGCCGGCAACTCTATCAGCCTGCTGCCGGAATTCGGCTAATGCTCTAAAGTTGTCCTGAATCCAAGCACGGTAGTAACTAAAGGTGTCACTCCCCTGACATTCACTCAGAGAGCACAGGCCATGCGCCTCTCGCGCTCTTCCAACTGAGGAGGGCAGAGAGCTATCTCTGCGTGCCCCGTACGAGCTCTCGCGAGAATCCTATATTGAGAGTTCCGCTTCCCTATAGGTGATCGAAACAACTCTGTCAGTTCGGTCCCGCACCAACGGACTTACGGTTGCAGAAGTCACGATCTCTCGATGGATAGTCAGCCCCAATCTCGATAGCGTACTCTTTTTGGGCCTCCACGCGCCCCCAAGAGGGAGTACACCGCGGCCCCCCCCACTCGACTAGAGGTATCGCCTCGTCTTGGGCATGGTCCAGCTGTGTTTCCATTGCGGATATTTGTGAGGTGGCCAGCTGGCTCGCCATCCACATGCCCACCAACCATGTTTTATACAACCTGGAAAGTCAGTTGCAGCAGGGTCCTTCTGTTAAAGTGACAGCGGTGCGTAAACAGATTTGCGAGAGACTTGGCGGTATCAGCAAAGGTCTCTGGCTTGTTTCACTGGATTTTAAAACAAAGTCAAAATCGGACCCTTTTCGGACAGGACCCAGCAGGATAATTAAGCTCCCACCCCTGCACAAGAGAATAATACCTCACATCAGCATGTTTTCATGTGATCAAACGTCACTGTTTTGCTGCCCGCAGCGAGATGGACACCGCGGTCGTCACTGAACACTGATGCAGTACAGGACCCACAAAGCAGCGACACACAAGATACGTTGGGATAATTTAGTTTAAACATGACACCATATAGGTCAGTATGCAAAAACCATTGCAATTGCTTTTAAAATCCAACCGCAGCACCACTAAAACATTTAAAGAGGCCGTTTCAGCGGTCTACCGGAATGGACGGAATGAAACCGTCGGTAACAAAGACAAAAGGGTGTCTCAAATGTACGACGGGGGGTGTCACTTTATTTTATCAATATCATACTTCACATTATTCATTTTACAATCCTGCTACTTAGCATTTCATTCAGACTAAAACCCCTTTAATGTGGGGTGAAAAAGCGCTTTTTTTTGTGGGCTTTTGCAAATCCTGTCATGCGGCGCGGCAATATCAGATATGTATGCAGGAAATAGAATGGTTATCGATTAATTGATCGTTAATTTAAACGGCGATTGATCATGAAAATGATCGAAAATTGACATCCCTAGTTCACAGTGTTTACATTTATCATTAGGCGTAATACTAATGATAATATACTACTACTACTAACAATACAAAACACACTAAGATCTGATGAGCTGCTGAGTTAATGAATATTAATCATGTTGTCTGCATTCGCTCGAACTGATTCAAAACATTGAAGGTAGCAGGTGAGCACCAGCCAACGAGACCAAAGAAACCGGAAGTGCTTCTGCTTGTTCTTAAAGGCTGAATAATTCCAAATGAACTCCACTATTTTGACAGGAAAATACAACAAAGAAAATAATTTACATGTAGCGCATCAATTCTACGTGGTAAGTAAAACTGTCTTGCTCTCCCTCTCTTTGCATGTGTGAGAGAAACACTGAGTGCTCTCAGCTAAGCGACAGCTAGTCGGGCACCTTCACACTAGAGCTTAGGGTAAGTAAAATACACTGCACATCCATTTAGATTAATTAAAATAGTGTGCTTTAAAGATGAAGAGAGAAACACTCAAGCGCAAAGTGTTCAAAATGAGTGAAGGTAAGTGAAATATCTGTGTCAAACTTATGCTTAGCCTCTGACTCAAACACTGGCGAGTGAAATCTAACAATATATTAGCCAATGGCTAACGATAGACATCATTTAGACACCCAGAGTGAAGATTTAGTCACATATACAAGTGATTTACTTGCATTGTA